>CAUYRT010108203.1:0-29589 GCA_963574885.1 Lepilemur ruficaudatus
ATGAATGGAGCCTGTAATCCTAGCACTCTGGGAGGCCGAGGCGGGCGGATTGCTCAAGGTCAGGAGTTCGAAACCAGCCTGAGCAAGAGTGAGACCCCATCTCTACTAATAATAGAAAGAAATTAATTGGCCAACTAAATATATATAGAAAAATTAGCCCGGCATGGTGGCGCATGCCTGTAGTCCCAGCTACTTGGGAGGCTGAGGCAGAAGGATCGCTTGAGCCCAGGAGTTTGAGGTTGCTGTGAGCTAGACTGACGCCACAGCACTCTAGCCCAGGCAACAGAGGCTTCCACTCTATAAAAAAAAAAAAAAAAAAAAAAAAAGAATGATGATCAAATGGAGACAACTCATGAATTTGGTGAAGTTTGTCTTGAGGCATCGTAGAATTATTTTTCTTCTCATCAATTTGAATTTCAACATTACTGTTCTTTATGGTTTATACAGTCCAATGGTCCATAACAGATATAAATTTAATAAAATATAATAAACAAACTGCATCCTGGTCAAAACTATTATGGTAGCCAACTACTTCAACTGAGTAATAAACAGAATGAATCATAAACATGTTAATGCTCCCTGCTAGCAGGTAGACTCACTTGATTTACAGTCAGAGGCTCTCAAACTATTCCATTTAAGGAGGGTGGGAAGATGTAAATAATTATTTCGTATAATAACTTCTAAATAGTAGAAAGGCAAGAGAAGTCATTATCACTGTTTATGACGTGAATCTCCAGGAACACTGAGAACATCTGAGGACTCAGCAATCACTGGCTAGGAAAAGACCCCGTATACTACTTGAGGTGTTAAATTAAGGGTGGTCTGTGTATAGCCTCAGCAAAGAAAAGCCAAAGATTACATGAATCAATATGTTTTTGGAAGACTAGATGAAATGCCCATGTCTTCCACTAGCAAACTGAGTTTTTCTCAATTTGACACTAAGAAAATAGATATCAACATTATACTCACTCTCTTACCATTTCCAGAGAACTAACTGATAAAGGTATATACAGTTCAGGACTCATACAAGTGAGAACCAGATTTTGGACTAATGGGGACTTTTGCTAATATTCTGTCACTTAGCAAAGGCCTGCCTAGTAAATCATTCTCACTCTTTTTGGTATCCCTTTAAAATTAAGTTTCTATCACACTTTATATAACACAATACATACATCTTCAGAATCAGTGTGAAGGAGCACTCTAAGTGATATGTTAGCCTCTGAACAACATCAACTTGTAGTTGAACATGGTCTTGGGTAGACTTATAAAAATTCTCATAGTCTCTACATCTACTAGTAAAAGTAAAATAACACTTGAAATAGAATATAAATGTTCTTTTTAAACATCTTAAATTAGAAACTATAGGTAAGTGTACACCTAATTTCCTTCAACCATTCTTGCTTGCTAGAGATTTTTCATTATCGTTTTCTACAGCTTCAGTAAGATGCTGATAAATTTATTTTTCTTTGTTCTAGATATTATGTAGATTAAGATGCAACTTTGGCTTTTAATCACCACTTATACACATTTTATTTATGTTTAATTTCATTTTTCATTGATAAACAATAATTGCATGTATTTATGGGGTATAATGTCATGATAATGCATATACTGTGGGATGATTAAATCAGGCTAATTAACACCTCATAGACTTATCAACTCACATTCTATTCAATGCCATGCCCAACATGGTCCTAGAGACAAAGAGCAATGTGAAATTCTGAGATGCTTTGGCAGGTCAAGAGCACTTGCCGTCCTAAACCCTCTCACACTCAGCTCAGCTCCCTTCTCCCATGGATGGAACAGGCAAGCTCTCAAGCCCAGGCTTCTTTTCCCAGTTTCTTTTCTTTTGCCCAAGGCCTCAAAGGAAGATTCCATTTCTTTTCTGCCTTGTTTTCCTCTCCTTTTCTATGCTCAACCTCCAATTTCTTCTTTTTAAAATTATTCCCAGAATAAGTAACTTGCAATTAATAGATATGGGCATGAAAATCCTTGAGGTTGAGGAAAAGTATTAGAGAAGTCATGATATACAAACTAGAAGTTTGAGAACGGTTGAGAATAAAATTCATTATTCTCAGTTTCTCAAATTGGCATATGTTTACCTAACCTCAGGTGTAATATACATCAGTGTGCCCAGAGTTATGTGAAGCTACAGGCTAAACAGAATGGATCTTCCTGGAACATCAATGTTTTTCTATGTTAAACTAAGTTAGTAATTTTAATATTAAAACAAATACAGATACAACATTCAGTAGAACACAAAATGTACATGATTTTTAAAGTTAAAGCATGTGATTAAAAATGTGTTTAAAGTGGGCCATTTCAGATTATGTAATCAATATCCCACACCGCCTACCCTGCATGAGTTCATTCACCTCTGCTATTAGGGAAACCACAGTGGGAAAATCTGAGAAGCAATGTTTCTGCATTGGTAGCATAGCTATTATGAAGTGAGCTCCTATAAACATAGAATTGTTCTTGATACTAGCAAAATGCAATCACTTTTCAAAACCAGTAAGACCTCACGTATAACCTAAAACTCTAATTGACAAAAATCTGCTCATTCAATGGATTGATTTTTTAGAGACAGGGTCTCACTGTGTTGCCCAGGCTAGTGTGCAGTGGCATGTGGAGGAGGAGCATGTGCATCACAGCTCACTGCCTCCTCTAACTCCTGGGCTCAAGCAATCCTCCTGCCTCAGCCTCCCGAGCAGCTGGGACTACAGGCATGCGCCACCATGCCCGGCCAGTTTTTTTAAAATTTTTTTGTAGAGACAGGGTCTGGCTATGTCTCCCAGGCTGGTCTTAAACTCCTGGTCTCAAGCAATTCTCTCACCTCAGCCTCCCAAAGTGCTGGGATTACAAGTGTG
Organism: Lepilemur ruficaudatus; assembly: GCA_963574885.1. Lineage (NCBI taxonomy): Eukaryota > Metazoa > Chordata > Mammalia > Primates > Lepilemuridae > Lepilemur > Lepilemur ruficaudatus. Next base: position 2,871 of record CAUYRT010108203.1, read on the forward strand.
AGCCATAGTGCCCAGCCTTGAATTTTAACTTTAGAATTTTTTCATACAAAATAAATCAACTATGTACCTGAAACACCTTTCGAATAAAGGTACCTTAACTGTTCATTTGTAAAGTTCTAGTCTTGGATTAAATAAGATGCAGAAAAGATAATTTTTCAAATTTTATTTCCCAAGGGTCAACATAAATTAAGATTATTTAGTGGCTTTTAGTTGAAGCCACTAAATAATGCCATTTCAGGATGTGTACACAAATTGAAATGTTAAAATTCCTAGGCTCCATTATGACCTAAATTCAGAACAGTCACAATGGCCTGTCTGGGTCTCAATTTATTGACATGTCAACCTGGGAGGTACACTGAATGATAAATAAATAATGTTAGGATAATGAAATAAAATTTGGATTAATATAAATACTGCATAACTATTTCCTACAACTAGTCAGAGACATTCTCAATCACCACATTATAGAAGTGTTCTCAGAAATCCAAGGTTTCCAACCTATTTATTGTATATGATGGTATCTCAGAATATTCACACTGAGGATGAAAAGTCAACTGACTTATGAAATGCTTTAATTTCTCAATTTCAAAAAAAAAAAAAACCCAACAGTCCAGTTCTCACTATACTAAGGTCAAAAATTTCCACAGTACCTTAAATCCATGCACTCTGAAAATTCTTTCCAAAATATTGGCTTTTCTGTAGCTGTACTTCAGATCTTTGCTGTCTACTGATTGCCAACTAAAACAATAACATGGGAGTGGAAACTATCTCATGGAGACCATTCTGGGAGCCGACATTTAAAGAGAAAAGTTTCCAACTTTCTTAGGTTAAAAAAAAAAAGTTTCCACAATTTTCAAAACATTCTCATAAAGTCTGAGTATTTGAAAAAACGTTTCCAGGGAGTAAGCCGGCTACATTTCAGCTTTTTCTTAGGCAATCTTTTTAAAATATAGAAATATCTCTACTTAATCTTTGGTGACAAGGGCATTAAAATTACTTTCAAATAACAGTACATCAACCACTAAAAAATAAGACATCATCATTTTTCTTTGATAGCTTAATATAATCCAATAATAAAAAATTTGATTTTTCCATTTCTAAACATATCTTTGACTGGACCACATATTTGATTGGTTACCTGGTCCTAGAAATTCTTCTTTGCTTTATCTCTTACATTTGTTGCCCTTTTCTTCCTTTCCATGTCTACTTCTACCACCCTTATGCAGTATTTTACCATTTCACAGCCTTTAACCAGTTTTCTATTCCCTTCCTGTCCTTTTCCCCAACTCCCATCTTTTTCCTTATCCATCCTGAATTTAATTTATTGAGCCTATATTCAAATATGTCCACAATCTAGCATAAACACCTCCTCCTCCTGCCTTCTCAGGCATAACTCCACTACTTGAGGTGTCCCTCTGCTGAGCTGCTTCACCTTTTTTGCAAACATTCTACTGCTGCTCACGCAGCGCCAACTCAGCTGCCTCCTGGAACCAAAATAAAACCCCACATCCTTACCACCCCATCTCTCTCACCCCAACTCCTCCTATCCCCTTTCTCATTACCTCCAGCCATGCTGGCTTTCTCCTCCCCCTCAAATACATTATACTCACCTCTCCCAGGCCTTTGCATTGCTCTTCCTTCTGCTTGGAAGGCTCTGACTATCCTGGTTAAAATACTACCTTCTCCCACAAGTCATTCTATCACATCACTCGATTTTATCTTTTTCACAGCCCTCATGAGAGCTCATTTGTTTGTGTTTACTGTCTATCTCCCCCCATCAGGATGTTAGTTCCTGGGGACTATTTTATCTGCTGCTGTACCCAGTGCCTAGATCAGTGTCTGCACATAGCAGGTACTTTGTTAACATTTGCTGGAACTCTCTACTGTCCACCTGTGTATGTTATCATCCTTTAAGACTCATCTTAAATGTCATATCCTCAATAGGGTATTTATGTCCTCATCTGCACTGCCTAAAGTTCAGATTAACAAAGCTATGGAGCACCTACTATGGAACAGGTATGTGCTAGGCAGTGGGGGTGAAACAAATAGGATATGGCTCTAGTCTCTGTGGAATTTATGATCCAATGGAATTTTACAAACTGAAGTGTTCTCTCTATCCTGGGAACTCCTGTGCTTACTGGACTGTACAATTAATGTGATAATGAATTATTATGTGCCTTATAACATGTCTCCTACTAGATTGAAATATACTTTGGTAGCTGTTAAACACTCTATCCCGCAAGGATATAGTCTACATGCTGAAAGAACCATGTTGTGCCTTCTCAGTCCTTCATGTGCACCTCTGCAGATGCTCATACACCTGAGGTTAGAAAAGTGAAAAGTTAGAGGCCAAGAGTCCTATTCTTTCCCCAGCATTGGGATTCTCTACATGAAAAAAAAAATTGTTTGGGTGTTCTTTACTAGAAATTCAACGTTTTGGAAAGTTAAATGCGCCAGAAGATGAAGGGGTTTCAATGTTTTCTAACAAGCTATATTTACATTCCAAAAAAGATAAAATTAAGTGATATATGTGAAAATGCTTTGTGAAGTACTTTATGTATGTGCAAAGCATGATTTTGGTCTTATTTAACTTTTCAAAGGTCTAAACATTTACTGCCCAAATAGATTGTGAATTCTTAAGGACTGGAGTCATGTTTCGCACTTCTTTTTTCTCTTCTGTGCCACCTGAGTAAGGAGACTTTGTTAACAACAGATAAGATTCCCAGGCCAGCACTCACGCCTGTAATCCTAGCACTCTGGGAGGCCGAAGCAGGTGGACTGTTTGAGCTCAGGAGTTCGAGACCAGCCTGGGCAAGAGCGAGACCCCGTCTCTACCAAAAATAGAAAAAATTAGCCGGGCATGGTGGCGCATGCCTATAGTCCCAGCTATGTGGGAGGCTGAGGCAGAAGGATCGCTTGAGCCCAGGAGTTTGGGGTTGCTGTGAGCTAGGTTGACACCACGGCACTCTAGCAACAGAGTGAGACTCTGTCTCAAAAAAAAGAAAAAAAAGTACTACTACAAATTCTTAATTTAGACTGAGTAACTTTGCCTTTCAGAAATAAAATTTTTTATTCTGAAAATGATCAATGTTTATTTTGTATTACTAATGATAGAAACAACTTTTAAAAAATTCTACAGAAGACATGTCTACCACTGTCATTAAGAAGAACTTTTAAATTCTAAAACCAGAAAGAAAACTAAGTTATTCACCCCTCTAGAAAAAGAACTAGAACAAAAATTCATAAATAAGAATTTAAATCATAAAACTATAGAATGATGGCTGTATCTTGTCTTTTTTGAGATAGGATATCACTATGTTGCCCAGGCTGGACTCAATCTCCTGGGCTCAAGTGATCCTCCCACCTCAGCCTCCCCAGTAGCTGGGACAACAGACATGTGGCACTATGCTAAGCTGAATCTTATAATACCAATCACTGATATCTACCCTCATGTCTAAGGAACACACATTCTCTCGGAGAGGGCTAGCACTAGCATAGGCATTTGCAATAGTGAGATTTTTTATAATATCAAATATAAATTGCCACATTAATACAAAAAGTAAAAAATAATTAATGTACACACAAACATCCCCAAAACAATTTATTCATCTTCTGTATCTAACAGGATGCATGATTATCTTAAAACCACTTAGGTAAACATTGGCATAAGGAAAACATGAATTTCTTATGTATCCTAATCTAAGTTTTTATTAGTTCCAAGTTAATTTGCTACTGTAACATAAAAAAGATTTATAATACTTTATTTTTTTTAGAAAAAAAAAAGGCCACTGAAAAGATCAGGGATCTGAAGTTACTTTTAGCTTTACAGAATTAAAGTTGATTTCATTACCTTTCTGATCGTATCCTGTCAAAACCATCCAACCTACCTCTCCAAAATTAGTCATGTTTTAGTCAGCTTCAACTAGAAGCATTTCTCCCACTGGTCCATTAAGTTCAAAGACTTGGCAGGTGAAAGTGAGAATTCCATCTAATTTGCGTGCAAGAAAGGAAGTTCAGGCAATGACTGAGAAACTAAGTAACAATGCCATGTAAGAGAAAGAATGCATGAGCAAAGACAATGTTAGATACTGTAGCAGGCCACAGATTAGAAGTCATTTATTCTTTGTTTTGCTCTGAAAATAAATAATAAAAATGCAGACTTTAGGTTAATGAACTTAAAAATTTTGTCAAAGTATATGTGTTAACACAGAGAGAGCCCAAGGCTGGCTGCCAGCACCCCCAGGAGTCTGTAATTACACACCAGCAGGCAGAGGCTCTTATTGTAACTACTTGGATTTGTTTTAACTATTAATGAAGAAAAACATGTAAAAATCTCCTTACCCAGTAGAGTTTCCAATTTCAATTATCAATGACCTCTGCTTTTGGTTTGTCAATACAAAAACCGAGGGCCATAGAAATTTTCCTTAACTAAATTAAAACGGTCCTAAATTCAAAATCAAGAACCAACGAAGCATTACAAAACATTTATCCTTTGATGAGTGGAGGTAGAATAAAATGATGGAATACAAAGAAGGCCTTCTTTTAAGTCACTACTCTAATCAATAATCCAAAGATCCCTACAATGATGTGTGGCAGGCTGAATAATGGGCCCCCAAATACATCTATGTCCTATACCCTTGTTCTTGTGAATGTGTTGGCTTACACGGACTTCTGCAAACATGATTAAATTAAGAATCTTAAAATGGGGGGACTATACTCGATTAGCCAGGAGGCTCAATGTAATCAAAAGGATCCTTATAAGAGGGAATCAGGGGGGATCAGAGTTAGGAGTAGGAGATGTGACACTGAAGCAGAAGGTTGGGGTAAGGTGAGGAAGGGGCCAGAGCCAAGGAACACCGGTGACCTCTAGAAGCTGAAAAAGGCAAGGAAACAGATTTTCTCTTTAGAGCCTGCAGAAGGAACCAGCCCAACCATACCTTGATTTTAGTCCTGTAAAACTCATTTCAGATGTCTGACTCCAGTACTATAAGCTAATAAATCTGTGTTATTTCAAGCCATTACATTTGTGGTGATTTATTACAGCAAAAATAAGAAATTAGTACATTTTCTCATACTTTTAAGGACTATCAGGTTTAGTAGGTATTATTACTATTAATTTAATTGAAGCTACAAGAAATAATTACAAAAAAGGGTTTGAAATTGTTAGGCCTTTTCATGCCACCCACTTCTATAGGAACTGTCAGCATCTAGAGTACAAGTATTTTGGAGAAAATAAAACAGATCTAAGAGCAAAGGAAAAACAAGATTTTATGTAAAAAAAAAAAAAAAAGCCTTTAATTTCTGCCTACTATGTAATGAAATAGTGCAGTATTCAAAGACCTTACAAACTACGTGGAAGTTTTAAACAACAGTGCAGCCACCAGCCTAACTGAGATAAATAAAACGCTAGGTGACAGCCAAGGACGTAACAGTGGATGAGCTTATCTACACAAAATAAACTGTCAGAAGAATTACCAGCCTGCAAGGATACATTTAGGTATTTTGTCCCATATAATATGATATAAATCTGAACTCCTACCCCTACTAAAGGAAGGAAATCTTTAGAACTGCTTTAAACTTTGGCTTTTCAAGACAATCATATTCTAGCTATATTTCAATTTTCTACAGGAGATGCCCTCCCCTTTATCCTGGAGATGGGGGACACATAATACAGTACTGGAAACTCAGAAAACAAAAATGGCTTATTTTCATACAGTTTCTGTATAGACTGCAATCACTTTCTTCTATCAATAGGTGGTGAGCTTGCATTCATTAGGCAAAATGCTGATAGTTTACTAAAACTGAAGCCTGAGCAGATTGAGGCAGTGAAAAGTGCTTTTCAGGCACTGTCAGATGAGCAGACTAGTGAAAGGTGAGGAGACAAAAAGCTGGACTATCTATAAGTCTCCATAAGATCTGTTCTCCCTAAATCACCATAAAACTACAGCCTTTGGAATAAGCATACTCTACGTCAGCGGTGACGTAAATCAACTTTCTCAATTGAAGGTGAGAGGCTATACAATTATAGAAATTCTCCTTTCTACTTTATTCTATATTTTATTCCTATTATTTAAAAAGGACTTGTCAACCAAAATAAAAGAATTTTAAATATCACCCTTTCCTTTCTTTCTTCCCAGACTAGTTCCAGCTAATACTAACATAAAAAATAAATATATTTTGAAAGCTTATCAATTTTCAGGCTATTTTTTTAAATCCTAAATTTTCCTTTCTTTAACAGTACTTCTGAATAGACAGAAATAAACAATTCCTTGCTTTAACAACCCCAAAGGAAAAGCTCTTTGCTCCCTATTCCCACATCCTCAGCAAACTTCTCACCTGCTATTTTGATATTCAGATTGGCATCCAGAAGCAAATTTTCAGCTTTTAAATCACGATGAACAATGTTCCGACAGTGACAAAAATAGACGGCTGTGACGATCTGTTTGAACTTCCGACGGGCCTCCTTTTCTGCCATTCTACCATGGGCCACCAGGTGGTCTGTGTTGAAGAAGAATACGGTCAGAACTCATTTTGGACACTGGTGTAATTTCAAAGGGTAGACCTGAGGAGGGATGCAAAGGAACCCCACTAAATGAATAACTTAAAGAAGAGAAACAAAAAAAGGGCAACAAACTTACAGTCCTGGTTTGTGTCTATTATATAAAAACTCATTTGTAATAAGTGTCCACGCTATTTTAAGTATAAACCCCGTTATGTGTAAGTATGCATAAAAATATACTTGCACCACCATAATAAAAAAAGAGTTCTGAGGGTTATAATGGTATTTTTCAAGGATCATAGCATGCAACACCTTCCTTTTCATATTCTCATTGCAAAGGATTACATATGCATAAGCAAACACACCCATGAAGATCAGTATCAGAAATATTTCCTGTGTTAAAGGGTGAGTCAAAAAGCAAGCTCCCAGTAATCAATCATTTCGGGAAAGAGTAGGTGAGCAGTCATTGCTAAGCGGGAAAAACTGCTTTATATAGGATGCTGTTTAGGCTAATATCTCTTCTGATTTCTCAAAGTTTAAAAATTTGACACAAAAACACACTTATTTGGTCACTATTCTCTAGAATGCAGAGCAATATGCCTACTTTTTATATCTGTATTTATTGGGCTTACCGAATATTTTTAAAACTATGTTGATTTTTACAGATTACATCAATCAAAAACCAAGTGAAGTTTCTACCAACTTAAATGAAATCATTTCACTGGCTAAGGTATATCAAAAGAATTTACATGTGATAAACTATAATACCATAAACCAAGCTATTGCTGACATTTAAAAATGATTTGAAAAAAATAAATAAAAATGATTTGACTGATTAGTAAATTCTTCGAGAACTTTCCAATAATGGCCATAGGTTTATACTGAACCAAACATACATGTCTTTGACCCAGTTCTTCATCAAACCAAGACCACATACGGGTCATAACAGCTGATGGGATTAGAAATGTTAGCTATGATACAGTATGTTCTGTTTGAAATTTCTAACAGTCTCATCAGTGGTGTCTTTTAATTAACTGATCTAGCTGGGAAAAGGACATCCTACGGTAGTAAAAAAGTGTAAAATTAGACGATAATAAATGTATTATTGTTTATCAACAGCAGTTTTGGTAAGAATACCCAATGTTTTGGTGACATCTCACTCACCCGAGGACCAGTCAGGTATATCCTTTCTTTATTACAAAAAGGAAGTTGAGGGTAAAACATATTTACTAGCAATGACTGCCAAGACTGAGAGCTTGGACCAAGAAATGCAGAGAGAGGGTTAAGAATGGGAGCTGGATAATGACCCATTCACATAGCAGATTTTGAAATAATTCAAACTGCATTCTGACCACAAGAACATAAAATTCCAGAGAGCAAATATTATAGCAACTTTAAGAACATTTCTTATAAGTAGATAATTTAAATTATTAAGAAAGATCCCCCTCAAAGGAATTATTATAATTTTTGTTTACCAAGCTCAAGATCTTTGAAGTATTTCCCTGAAACACAATCATTGTTATAGCCAAGATTACCAATTTAATAGAAAAAAGGAGAAAGTCAGTCTTCAGCTTAGATGTTAAGAGGACTAGAATACAGCTTTCTATGGGAGTTTAGAGGTGGTGATAAATGAGCTCACACTCTGGTGTGTTTAGGTTTCCGGTGAGATCTGTCATATCAACTTTAAACAACACAAAGTCCCTAACTACAGACAGTAACGTAACATAAGCTGTTAAAGAACTGGACATCCATCAGAGGTAGAACGCTACGTTTTATTTTAAGAGGCCACTCTCTAACAGTACCTGCTCCTTTGACCCCCTAGTTCTCTTAACCCAAGGCCTAATTATTCTAATAATATGTTTTAGTTGCTAAATTTTGTCTAATTAAAGAGCTTTGAAGAGACAGCTATTCTTGAGAAACATAAAAATAAACCTTCATGAAGGTTTACCATCAGAAGCTCATTTGGCCAAGCCACCCATTAATTAAAGTGCCCAAGAGACATTCATCTGGCAGTAAATACTAATTACCAGAACACATCAAAGCACTTCTTGAATACGGCAAAATGGTTAATTTTGTGATTTTCAAAATAAGTGATTTTCTTTTATTAAGAAACTCTTTATAAATGTCTAAGTACCTTGTTTTCCTAAAGTGATTGGAAAGTTCTCAAAATTGTTACACAGGCCAAGAGCTGGTGGAATACAACCTAGTTCTGTTTTATAACCACAATGACACATTGGTTGTCCTTGGACAAACCAGTTTATACTGCCAATACCTCCACTTCTTGATCTACTAAATAGAAGTAAACTCTCTTGTATACTATAGCCAAAGAAAGAATAGCATATTTGGGAATAAAGTTGTACTTTAAGAGTTATTATATATGGCAAAACTTTAACTTTCAAAGATGTTTAAAAAGACATTTTTTAAAAGGTCCACTCAATACTATGCAGGAAATATTTAAGCATTTGGTTAATGGATCACAAAGTTCCTCAGGATTCTGTAATACTTAAAGGTGATTATACATTAATTGTCACTATTAATGGTTCTTATTAAAAGGTGTTTGTGACAGTGCACTGAATAAGACAGCTTGAACTATAATACTTTTCCCAAACTCACCTTCAGTATCTCTACAGTTATAAATGCAAAGAAGATATACACATCACTTAAAAAAAGTATGAGCTGCAAACATTAGATGTTTATTCCTAGCCATTTTGTCTGCTGTTCAAGTTTTCTCCTCTTTGGGAACCACATACAGGTCCCTCTGAGCGGTTCCATCTCATTCAGATCTTAGCCATTGCTTTTATTTTTGCCCATCTTATCCTCATCCTCCACCTCCCACCTCTTGGTTTGCATTCATTTTAAACCTATGAGATGCAGGAAGCCAGTGGCCTGCAGTGGTTTTCAGTCCCTGCTAAAAATCGCTTTTCAGCTGCCCACTGACAAATGGCTGCTTTATATTCGTATATGCTCTATAAGCAGGCAGCAAAAATTCTTCAAGTTCAAATGAGGTATTGAACTTTCAGTGAAGAAATCCAGAGTAGTAACCCAGCCTGGACTGAACATATAGTCACAGCATTTGAATAAATACTGGAGTACTCTCAGAAGGCAAATGAAACAAAATGACTCCTGAATCTACTCACTATTTCAAGCTAAAATATATTTTTAACCCTGTCAGGATAAATTCCAGTTGCGAGAACTCTAAAGAGTTGTTCTGCTTCTTCCAGGCAATTCAGTGAGCTAGCCTTCCTAAATACCAGGCTACAAATACCACCCATATCCTCAGTCCCAATCACTCCACAGGGTAGCTAAGATCCTAGCTTCTGGTATTTCTAGATTCCTGACGTCACCCCCCTTCCAGCTCTCCCCTCCACCACCAATCTAAACAAACCTCAATTAGACACTATACAAGGTTCTTTTTTACCATCAACTAACGACTTATCTATTTAGTTGCCAATATAAGTCTAGGGCAAATTTAAAGTTTTCTTTTACAACTTCACTCCAATAATCTAAAACCAGACAGGGATGATGAGCTGACTCTTGTTTAAAAAGAAAAAAATGGTTCATCTGTTTCAAGCTCTTATCAAAAGCAAAGGAGTCTAAGTTCTCTTTCTCACTTTCCAATTACCATAAATGATTTGGCATTGGACTTCTTTCATCTTTTTTATCTGCTATTCCTCACAAAAGGAAAAGAAGTTAGTGATACTAAGGGATTTATACACCCTATGAGAAGTTATATTATCAGAAGTGTAGAGAATGAATTCTGAAGTTTCAAAAGCATTAGAGGACCAGCATGTAGTTTGCTTCAGAATTCACTGTTTGTAATTTTGTCCCAATCTTACTAGGGAAGAGATATTTTGTGGTACATTTAAGTTCTAACCTTTCAAAGAGCAAAAACACACATAAGCCAGTCTTAGCTTCCCTAGACTAGCTTCACTGGAGTGTCAGAGGTACACCACTAATGGGATAGCGGTGGGAAGCCAACATTTCTTAAAATAAGTCACTTTTCCACTCTCAACATACAGAGTCTCCATTTGTCTAAGTCTATGACCCACAGCTGATGCAAAACACTAGCTGAAAACGAACATACCCTGACAGCAGGGCAAGCAACAGGGCAGAAAATTCACATTTCTCATGATGAAGAATGAACCCAGTCTAGAAAAGGGAAAAAGCAGCATGTGTGCTAATCTCAGGTGACTACCTGAAAAACTTTCTGCCAATTCCAAGCCAACCACAGCTAGCAGTTCTTTGCTTTGCCAGTAAGTTCTATCGTTTCTTCTTCCTACACCCATGGAAACGACTTCCTGTTTATCAAACAAACGCTTCTTTCCAAAAGAGCCAGGGCGAGGCCAAGACAACTCAGCTACCTGTGAGCAGGTTAACAAGAGTGCACTCACTTTAATATCCTATTATCCTCTAACTCATAGGCTGGGCTGCCGCTGGAGAGAGGAAGAGGGCTTGTCATTTTGCTTTCCTTGCCAAGAATCCAACTACCTCATGCCAGGCTTCTTGACTTGTTGCTGCTTCTTTTTACTCTCTCTTATCTTCGTTCTTCCTGTTGTTCAGGCCAAAAACTTTTTTGTCATCTTTCATCTCCTTCTCTCATACCCCACATCCAATCCATCAGCAAATTCTATTAACGCTGCCTTCAAAACATACCTAGATTTCAACTATTCCTCACCCCTGCCTCCACTCCACTTCAGCCTAATCCAACAGCCATCTCTCTTCTGGATTACTGCAATAACTTCCTAGCATCATTCCTACCGACTGTTCCTGCTTCTGCTCTTCGCCCTCTCCATCTGCTCTCAAAAGAGCAGCCAGAATAATAATCCTTTTTTAAAAAACTTCTTATTTTGAAATATTTACAGATTCACCGGAAGTTGGAAAGGTAGCACAAAGAGGTCCCGTGTACTCTGCACCCAGTTTCCCCTGGTGATTAAAACTTACACAATTAAAGATGATATCAAACCCAGAATCTGCCATGGGCACAACAGTTCTATGTCATTTTATCACATGTGTAGATATGTGGAACCACTGCAAACAAGAGTTTAGAACTGTTTAGAGTTACCTATTACTGAGTACTCCCTCATGTATGCATGCACATGTAAATAAACCTTGTCTTTTCTCCGGAAATATTCCATTACCACAGAGATCTAAGTGTGTCCCCTTTATAGCCATGCTTGTTCACCCTTCCCCTCATCCCCAACTCCTGGAAACTACTGATCTGTTTTCCACTTATATAATTTTGTCATTTTGAGAATGTTATATAAATGGAATCATACAAAAAGGTGACCTTTTGAGATTGGCTTTTTTCACTCACCATGCCTTTAAGATCCCAGTTGTTGTGTATATCAATCATTTGTTCCTTTTTATTGCTGAGTAGTACAGCAACAGTTTGCTTATTCATTCACCTAATGAAGGATATTTTTGCTGTTTTCAGGTTTTGGTTATTACAAAAAAAGCTGCTATGAACAAGTGTCTACGGGATTTTGTACGAACATAAGTTTGCATTTCTATGTAGCCAGGGTAAGTCTTTTAAATCTTAAGTTAGATCATGTCATTTTTCTGTCAAATCCTCCATGGATTCCCAGCCCATGACTTCTGAGTATTACTGGCTCATTCATTCTACCACAGCCACATACCTCTCTTTGCTATTTCTCAAACAACAGAAATGCTCTCACCTCGGGGCCTCTGTTCTTTCCATTCTTTCTACCTGAAATGCTCTTCCCCCAGGTATCTGCATGATCTTTTACAAAAAACACAGGCTTCTCAGCAAGGCCTTCCCTGACCACCCTATCTCTACTGCCAATCCCCCCCCCGCCCCAGTATTTCAATTTCATACATTCAAATTACACATTCTGCCTATTTAGTTTGTGTATTGTCTGTCTCCCCCACTAGCAAGTAAGGTCTACGAGTACAGGGATTTTCATCTATTTTGTTCACTACTGTCTCTAGTACTTGGAACAATATCTGGCAGATATTAGGCACTTTAATATTTATTAAAGCAACAAAAGATGATTGCATAAAATCCTATCCTGGCTCCTTAAAAACTATTTTCTAAACCTTGGCTTTTATTAGCAAAATGAATATGCCTTTTTTGGATTACGTGGGGAGACTCATATCCATTAAGGTGAGCAGTAACATTTAATATTCGCCTTAATGAATATTATGATTAAAAATATCTTTATTATTCTAGTAGTTTCACTTTCTCAAGGAAAATACATTTTCCAAAAAGGGTTAAAAAAAAAAGTTTAGAAAACCCTCAGGACAAATATTAATATAGGAGCCAGGCAAAAATATTCCTTTGGAACTTACATATACTCAATATAGCAAAAATATTTGTCTCATTCTCTGGGCATTTATTTTTATGACATGGTAGAAGTGACAGGATGATCAGACAACTATGAATAAATGTTTTGCAGTAAAGTAAGATTAAAACACAGGTGGCTTTCTCATATATCTTGACCATGTTACAAATATAAATGCTCCTGTTTGATATTAAGACGATAAAACAAAAAATGAAGAATAATGAATGGGAAATTAGTTGGGGAAAGAAATGGAAGTCAATTATTTTGATTCAGAGTAACTAAAGTTCAGCGGAATGGTTATTTGCTTCTGTTAGGAAAGCCTTAGAAAACAGCTGGTTTTTATATTCAAAGGGAATAAGTAATTTAGTGGGAAAACAGTAGTTCAGTTGTAAAGATATAAAGAATGTTGAGGATTAAATAAAAACATTAAAAAAAAAACACCCCAAAAGCCACAACAAGTATATAGTAGCATGTTCAAATATATGTGTTAGTGTTCTTGAACATCTACAAGGTCGCAAAATAAAATAACTTACGTGAAACACCTAACACAATTATCTGGTAACTACCCAACGGTTATGAAATTCAGTCTTTCCCATCCCCTGCCCTAATAGTCTCTGAGGGACCCGTGGCACGAATAAATGGCTCTGTGAGAAGTACTGGGTTCCATACCATTGGGAAATGTTATTTCTAAGGCACTGAGAATGTTCATAATAAATCATACACATTTCAACAGTCTCCTCTTAAATTAGTAATTTGTTTTAAATGCCCATGAGTTCTGCCTGGTATTCAGGAAACCTTACTTGATCAAGTGCTGGATTTATGACTTCATGGTCTCAAATAGGAAGTTTAGGGATATATATCTAAAGAAATCATATTGTGGAAGTTTTAAATTATGAGCTTAGTGGTTTATAAAACTAACCAATTTCTCAATTCTGTTTGTAACACTAAACAGACCCATATTGTCATGGCTGCCCCTCTATAATACAGTGCTGAATAGTATGCGATAATCTCAGTAAATCAACTGTGTAAGTAACAAATGCTCATTAAATAATCATTTATTGAAGCCTATCACATTGCTTAGAATTCATAACCTTCAATGTCTTTCCCTATATCCAGAAAACAAAAAGGTATTTTCCCCTATGTCAAAACTCAACTAAAATATGTTACAGAATAGCATGCAAATTACATGCTTTACTTCATTGTATTTCCTTGTGACACAATGAAATACATTTAGTGAGTGCCTACTACATGTGAGACACTCAATTAAATAAGGAAGAGCACAGATGAGTAAGATTTAAATGCTATAATCTGTAATCTAGTGACATTCTTTCATTTATTTAGACTTTTATTCTACAGAACTGATCAATAGATATTTATGGAACATTTGTTGCCTGTGGGCACTATTCCAAATATTGGAGATTAAGCAGAAATCAAAAATGGCAAAGTCTTTACTCTCATGACACATTTTATTTTAGGGAGCTGAGACAATAAGCAAATGAATGAATGAATGAATGAATGTAGCAGTTGGTGATGAGAACCAAAAAGAAAAATAAAGCAAAAAAGGGACTAGAGTAGTAGGCCAGTAGGAAGAATGAGATTTTATATAGCATGGCTAGCAAAGACCTCTCCAATGAGGTAACATTTGATAAAAGACTTAAATGAGAGAGAAAGAGAGAACGCCCGTGCGTGAGCGAGCTACGTGAATATCTAGGAAAAGAGCATTTCAAAAAAAAAATCCCACAGACTATATGAAGGCCTTCAAGTAAGAACATACTGAAGGGTTTACTGAACAAGAAAGAGATGCCAGAGTGAGAAGGTGGAGAGCGCTAGGAGCTGTGGTCAGAGAGGTAGCTGAGACCAGATTATATAGAATTTTACAGCCCATGGTAGAAACTATAGAAACCATAGATTTATTACAAATAGATGGGCAAGCCAATAGAAGTAGCTAAGTGGTAAGATCCCACCTGTATTTGTAAAGACTTTTTTTTTTTTTAAGCTAGAATAGCTTAATAGCAGATTCAAAGAGACTGGTTAAAGGATAATGCAGTAATCCAAGCAAGACACCATTATGGCTCAGACCAGATTGATAGTGGTGGAGGTGGTGCTAAGCAATTGCAGTGAGCATATGCAGTCGGCCCTCCGTATCTGAGGGTTCTGCATCTGCATCCATGGCTTCAAGCAACCATGACTGAAAATATTCAAGAAAAAAACCAGGCTGGGTGTGGTGGCTCACTCCTATAATCCTAGCACTCTGGGAGGCCAAGGCAGGTGGGTCATTTGAGCTCAGGAGTTTGAGACCAGCCTGAGCAAGGCCCTGTCTTTACTAAAAAAATAGAAAGAAATTAGCTGGACAACTAAAAAATATATATTTATTTAAAAAAATTAGCTGGGCATGGTGTCACATGCCTGTAGTCCCAGCTACTCGGGAGGCTGAGGCAGGAGGATTGCTTGAGCCTAGGAGTTTGAGGTTGCTGTGAGCTAAGCTAACACCATGGCACTCTAGCCCGGCAAACAGAGGGAGACTCTGTCTCAAAAAATTAATTAATTAATTAATTTTGAGAGTCAACAGCTTAATGGGTCCCAGAAAAGATGTCTGAGGACTAAACCCAGGAGTACTCCAAAATTTAGATGTCACGATGATGAGGGGGATCTGGTGAAACAACTACCAGAAGAAAAACAACAGATCAAAAGACTACAATTTAAATTACCTAGTCTAGTTTTAGAGCAAATGACAGACTTAGAAATGCAATAAATACATACATACATACTATAAAAAGTGCTATAAAAGAGGTATGTTCAAAGTGAAGAAGAAAAAGACAATTAACTATCTGGCAGAATCAGAGCAGGTTCACAGAGGGAATAACGTTTGAGATAGGTCATGAAATCAGGGGCAAATAGGGCAAAGAAGGGTAGGTAGCAGGGCTTTTATGTCTGTGCCCTGACCCCTTCTGTTTCCAACCAATTCCTCTGAGACTAACAATTCCTTTATAGGTCTCTTGAAGACATAAAAAGGACAATATTCCCTGTGGGATTAGGAAGTAATATAAATGCTTCTCAATTCACTATCTTCATACCAATACGGTATATGCTTGGATAGCTGGTATACTCCCTTTCTGCCTCCCTTGCCTTCACATTTATCAGACACTGAAACTCAATTCAAGGTCTACTGCTTTACCCAGATTCTGCCAGTCATCCAGGAAATGTCGACATCTGTAGGGACAACCCATTTGACACCTTAGCCTCATGGTTCCTTGAACCTTCTTTCTCTCCAGTGACCTACAATTCCATCAAAGTTCAGCAACTATTCATATGGTCACATCTTAAAATTGTCTTTGCTCTTTTTCTTTTTTTTTGAGACAGAGTCTCACTCTGTTGCCATGGCTAGAGTGCAGTGGCATCATCATAGCTCACTGCAACCTCAAACTCCTGAGCTCAAGTGATCCTCCTGCCTCAGTCTCTCTAGTAACTGGAACTACAGGCATGCACCACCACACTCAGCTAATTTTTTCTATTTTTTGTAGAGACAGGGTCTCACTCTTACTCAGGCTGGTCTCAAACTCCTGAGCTCAAGTGATCTCCTGCCTCAGCCTCCCAATGTGCTAGGATTACAGCCGTGAGCCACCTTGCCCAGCCCCAGAATTGTATTTCACTGACATTATTCTACCTCTGAAGTTCTAAACTCTAACAGGATATTCCCCCATCTTTTATCATAACCTTCTAGATCAGCACTGTCAAATAAAAATACAATGTGGGCCATTTATATAATGTAAAATCTTACAGCAATCACATTAAAAAGTAAAACAAATTACTCATTTTCAAATTTTAACCTATTTTATTTAACTCAATACATCAAAAATCATTTCAACATATAAATAATATAAAAATTAGCAATGAGATAGGTTACCTTCCTTTTTTCATACTAAGTCTTCAAAAAGCCTGTGTATCTTATACTTACAGCATATCACAACTCAGATATGCTGAGTTGTGATTGTCTATAACCAAGGTGAAATTTAATTTTACCAAAATAAGGGTTGTGTTTAATAGAAAAATTTGGCCTTACCCAAAGAGAAGGTCTGGCCTTCCTTGGCTTCTGGGAGGTGATCAATTTCTGGGCCTTGGACTGTTATGCCTGTTAGGAGTGTCTTTGTCAGCCTGGGAGCCTTGGGTGATGCCAGAGAGTCCAACAATAGGAATGAGGGTGGGACTTGCAACACCCATATAGTCTTAGAGTAAAAGCTGGCTACACTAGAAATATCAACAATGTGACTTAGTTTGTGGGCTTTGGGTCATCTGTATCAGTTGACCTGGACACAGAGATAAACGTTGTGGGCAATCAATCAATCAAGCCTATATAAAATAAAAACGCTGAATACAGGCTCTCTGCTGAGCTTTCCTGATGGGCAGGACTCTGTGCACACTGTCACACATCAATACCATGAGAGTAACACATCCTGTCTCCACAGGGGGAGGACAAGAAAAGCTCTGCACTTGGGACTTCTGGACTCTGTGCTTCTTCCCTCGGCTGATTTTAACCTGTATCTTTCCCATGTATAAACTATAATTGTGAGTATATTAGCTTTTAGTGAGTTCTGCGAGTCTTTCCAGCAATTTATCAAACTTGAGGGTGGTTGTGGGAATTTCCCCAACGTGCAGCTGGTGCCAGAGTGAGAGAGATCTTGGAGATTGTGCTCTCTAACGTTGCAGTTGGCTAACTCTCACAGTTGGCCTAAAATTCTTGCACAATACCTCAGTTTTTACATTTAAACATAAATTAAATTAAATTCAAAATTCAGTTCCTCAGTTGCACTACCTACATTTCAAATGTGCAATAGTAACATGTGGCAAGTGGCTACTATATTGGGCAGGGTAGTTTTAGACTTTTATCTCTCCAACACTCTCACGCCCAACACACTTGCTTTCAAATTGTCTTGCACATGTCTTGTCATCTCCAAACACCGGATCAGTCCAATTGCCTGTCTTATCATTGATTGCCCCATGAGCATTGTTGGCAGGTGGTGGTGGGGACACTCAATCTTACATAATGGAATAACATGCTGTGGTTTCCTAGCTATGGCCTTTCATTAACTCTATTAGCCCTAATCACACTCCCTCTCTCGTTCCTCCCAGCAGTTAATTTCACTTTCTCCACCCTGATCCAGGTCTCTACCCTCTCACCCTTAACTTTCAGCTGATGACCTAACTCCTACTCCAAATAGAAAATTAGACAAAAAGCATGAAATAACTCACTTCATATTCTTCTACCTAAAAAATTACCTACACCCACATGCATTTTTTACCTTCTATCCTTCTTGTGCAAGGCCAATTCCTGGCAACTATGTTCATAGCTCAATCACTTCCCATTCCTCATGGATCTTGCTGTTCAGGCTATGTTTTTCATATCAATTATTGTTAAACTCATCTTCCTCACTGCTGCATCTTCAACCTCAACCTATAATCAAGTCTCATATCTAAACAAATCAAAATATAACAAAACTCTTCTTGTTCTTTGTCAAGTACCAAGAGAGTCTGAGATTTTACCATACTTGTGAGCTAACAATTCAACCTGCCACAGTTGCATGAATGCTGGCAGAATACACAAGACCTCCTAGGTCAGAGACAAAGGACATTGTTACTTAGGGTACAGCAAGCAGCATGAGCGTTAACATGCTTTAGTTCTCTAAACCGTAATTCTCACAGGGCAATGCAAAGAGGACAGGTGACACCTGTACACACCATTAGGTGCATTATAGAAGAGGAACCCTGAGCTTAGAGAACTCAAATCTTCTGTTAATATAATGGGCAAAAAACACACCTTTCTTTGAGCTCTGGAAGGAGATATTATCTCTTATCTTCCAAGTCTGCTCACTATGCAAATATTCTTAAAAAGCCACCCCGGGCCGGGCATAGTGGCTCACGCCTGTAATACTAGCACTCTGGGAGGCCGAGGTGGGAGGATCACTCAAAGTCAGGAGTTCGAAACCAGCCTGAGCAAGAGTGAGATCCCGTCTCTACTATAAATAAAAAGAAATTAATTGGACAACTAAAAATATATAGAAAAAATTAGCTGGGCATGGTGGCGCATGCCTGTAATCCCAGACACTTTGGAGGCTGAGGCAGAAGGATTGCTTGAGCCCAGGAGTTGGAGGTTGCTGTGAGCTAGGCTGACGCCACGGCACTCTAGCCCGGGCAAGAGAGAGAGACTCTGTCTCAAAAAAAAAAAAAAAAGACAGTCTAGAACAAAAGCAGTCAGTGCCTTACAGAAAAGACATTAATAAATGTGAGATACCCATGAAGAAGTCTCTTCCAACAACCCGGCGTCCTAGTCAAACTACTGTTTTTTCCCTTCTTTTCCTCACAGCTGTGTTTCTCACAACACTAGCCTTCCCCAACGTCTCCACTTCTTTAACATCTCTCACCTCCGCCACTTCATTGACACTTCCCCGGCCAAAGTCACAAATTATGTCCTAGTTGCTAATTGCTAGTCTTTATTTTATTTGACCTCTTTGTATCATCTAGAGTCCTGATCGTTTTCTTCCAAAGCTCTCTCATCTTTGGCTTCCACAAATGTTCTACTTTTGATTCTTCTCCTATTATTTTGACTATTCCTTCTTAGCATCTTTTGCTGAGCCTCCTGTCTCTGACTGCTCTTTAAATATTCATTTTTCCCTCAACCTTCTTCTGGCTCTTCTCTATACTGCCCTTGACTGATCTTCTACACTTCCTCGGTTTAAAATGCTACCTACATGTTAGTAACTACCAGTGTTTTATGTTCAGCCAAACTTATCCCAAACTCCAAAACTATACACTGAATTATTTCCTATATGTCTCTAGCTGAACAGCCTACAGACACCTAAAATACCATAGGCCATTCTCATTCCCTATCCACACATCTCCTCAAATTTCTCATTTCCCCTCCTTAAAAGTCTATTTCTCTTTTAATTTCCTATCTCTAATGGTAGCACTATGATCAAACCAATAACCCAGGTGAGAAAATTGAGAGTTACCCTAAATAAGAGACTGGGAAACTACAGCCTATCGGCCAAAATTCAGTCTACTGTCTGATTTTTTGTATACCACCTTTATTTAGATATAATTCATATACTAAGTTCACCATTTTAAAGTGTAGAATTTGGTGGTGTCTGTATACTATACTAAAAGTAGATTCACAGAGTACCACCCACCTATTTCTGTAAATAAGGTTTCACTGGAACACAGTCACAATATTTGTTTATATATTGTCCATGGCTACTTTTAAATTTTTTTGGTGGGGGGAGCAACAGCAAAGTTGAGTAGAGACCATATGGCTTACAAAGCCTCAAATATTTACTATCTCGGCCTCTACAAAAAAATGTTTGCTAATCTATATCCTAGGTTGCCTAAGCTCTTTCAGACCCTATATTCAATTTATTACTAAATCCTATATTACACTGCTTAAATAATAGTAACTACCAGTGAGAGTTTACTGTGTACCAAGGCAATATTCATTCTAAGCATTTTTCTTTCTCAAAAAAATTTTTCTAATGGAGATATAATTCACATGACATAAAACTCACCACTTTAACGCATACACTTCAGTGGTTTTGCTATATTAACAATGTCGTGCAACCATCATCATTAATTCTATCGTGTTTCCATCACCCCCTCCAAAAAATCCTGTACCAATTAGCAGTTAGCCCTAGTTCTCCCCACACCATCCCCCGGTAACCATGAAACTACTTTCTGTCTCTATAGATTTCTTTCTTCAGGATTTTCATAAAAATGGAGTCATACAGGCAGAGTATGGTGGCTCACGCCTGTAATCCCAGCACTTTGGGAGGCCAAGGAAGGAGGCCAAGAGTTCAAGACCAGCCTGGACAACATAGCAAGACACTGTCTGCACAAAAAATAATAATAATTGAAAAAGAAAAAAAGAATAAAATAAATGGAATCATACAATATATGGCCTTTTGTGTCTGTCTCCTTTCACTTGGCATAATGTTTTCTAGGTTCGTTTATGCTGTAGCATGTAATAGTACTTCATTATTTTTTATTAGTAAATATTAATAATATTACACTGTATGGATATGCCACATTTTCTTTAGCCATTCATCAGTTGACCAACATTTGGCTTGTTTCAAGTTTTTAGCTATTATGCTATTTTGATAAATGCTGTCATGATCATCTTCTTCATTTTAAAGTTGAGGACACTAAGGCAGAGAAGTTAAATAATTTGCCCAAGCTCAAAAAGGTAGGAAGTGGCAGAGTAAGGATTTGACTCAAGCAGTCTGAGGTGTGGTGGATCACGCAGGTGGTCCCAGCTACTAGGGAGGCTTAGGCAGGAGGACCCCTTGAGCCAAGAGTTCAAGATCAACCTGGGCAACACAGTGAGACCTCACCTCTTATTAAAAAAAAAAAGAAAGAAAAAAAAGACAGTCTGACTCTAACCATGTTCTTAGCCACTAACAATGTTGCCCTATATAACTATATCTATAATACATTTTCTCTGTCCCTACTGCCACCTTAGGAGACTCTCCTCAGACTCGTCTGTTTTATTGCAACAGCTTCCTCCCTGTTCTCTCGCACTCTAGTCTTACTTCTCTCAAATCCATTCTCACACTGCCACCAAAAGTACCCTTTCTAAAACGTAAGTCAGACTGTGTCCTGGCCCTTGCTTAAAGCCCTTCTGTGGCCCACTATAATCTAAGCAGTGGATCAAATTTTTAGTGGCCACAGATTTACTTGTTTAAATGAAATCTTGACTGATGGATTGCCTAGCTCTTTTGCCCAGCTGGAGTGGCATGGTGTCTTTGTAGCTCACTACAACCTTAAACTACTGGGCTCGAGAGATCCTCCTAGCTCAGCCTCCTGAGTAGGTGGGACGACAGGCACACACCACCATGCCCACCTAAATTTTTTATTTTGTAGAGACAGGGTCTTGTTATTGCCCAGGCTGGTCTCAAACTCCTGGCCTGAAGTGATCCTCCCACCTTGGCCTCCCAAAGTGCTAGGATTGTAGGTGTGAGCCATCACACCCAGCTGTAAGTGAAATCTTATATGAAAATCAAATCGGCACTATAGGTATAAAAGCAGAGACAATCTTACTGAATACGAGAAAAAAGGGGGTTGGTTGAACATATGTGAGAGGAAAGCACGAGCTCTTAGCCCTGCCTCATGTGCCATCTCCTGAGAGAAGGCATCATAGACATTTCCATAGATCTTTATAATTTCTGGAATAATCTGAAAAACCACTAGCCCATCACTTACTTAATGCTCAAAGAAACTATTAAGTAGTTTTAGTTCCCTGAATACACCAAGTTGCTCCGTGCCCTAGAGTCTTTACATACGTCACCCATCAGGAAAGCTCTGGAAAGCACATTTCCACTCAGTAAACTTATACTTGAAAACTCTGTTTAAACATTACTTTCTCCACAAATCCTGTTCTAATCCACTCCTTACTCCAACAATTGCAAACACTATTCACCATCCTTATCACATTTTGACTGTTGATGTCCCTTTTAATGATACAATATAGTACTCAAAACTGAAAACAATACAGTGTGACCATCACCGAGGATAAGACCACCACAACTCTCTTACAGCAACCCTGAAACTGAGTTTACAATCAAGCAACAAACCACTACCTAAAGCAGTTTGTCTCTTAATCTGCCAACAACACCAGGACAAAGTTTCCAGCTGATTTCGCTTACACCTAGAGCAGAAACTTCCACAGGCCATGATTCATCACTTCAAACATCCTTGAAAAACTCTAGATCAATCCAACTAGCTCTGTTCTTCACTGCTGCACCTAGGCTGCCTAGAACAGCTAAAAACCACTCATAAAATAAGCCACAAGTAGAGTCCCAACAAATGTAAGATATTCATCTAACAGTTGCTAGACTCTTGATGCTGCCTATCAGTTCTCTGATTTGTCCCTTACAGGTTGGGTATCCCTTATTCGAAATGTTTGGGACCAGAAGTACTTCAGATTTTTTCAGATTTTGGAATATTTGCATTATACTTATGGGTTAAGCATCCAAAATCCAAAATGCTCCAATGAGCATTTCCCTTGAGCTTCATGTCAGTTCTCAAAAAGTTTTAGATTTTGAGCCAGCAGGGTGGTGCATGCCTGTAATCCCAGCTATTTGAGAGGCTGAGGTGGGAGGATTGCTTGAGCCCAGGTAGGTGTTCAAGACCAGCTTGGGCAACTTAAGACAGACCCCATCCAAAAACGAAACAAATAAATAACAAAACGTTTTAGATTTTAGAGCATTTCAGATTTCAGATTTTGGGATTTGGGATGCTCAACTTCCTTCTTTTGTTTCCTTTGGCAGCTATTTCAAAATCTTATCTCAGCACGCAAATTGTTTTCCAACTTCTAAAAAGATAGCACAGTCATGCACCACCATAAGATATTTCAGTCAATGCCAGACTACATATACAATGATGGTGGTCCCATAAGATTATAATGGAGCTGAAAATTTCCTATCACTTAGTGATGTCACAGCTG
Source organism: Lepilemur ruficaudatus (assembly GCA_963574885.1). Classification (NCBI taxonomy): domain Eukaryota; kingdom Metazoa; phylum Chordata; class Mammalia; order Primates; family Lepilemuridae; genus Lepilemur; species Lepilemur ruficaudatus. The sequence goes on from CAUYRT010108203.1 coordinate 26,158, forward strand.
TCATAACATCATAGTGTAATTACTTTTTAAAATAAATTTAGAGTAACATAAATGTACAGTGTTTAAAAGTTTACAGTAGTGTACAATAATGTCCTAAGCCTTCATATTCACTTACCACTCACTCACTGACTCAGGCAGAGCAACTTCCAGTCCTTGAAAGCTCCATTCATGGTTAAGTGCCCTACATACGTGTACCATTTTTTAACTTTTGTACTGTATTTTTACTGTACCTTTTCTATGTTTAGATACACAAATACTACCATGTTACACAACTGTCTACAGTATTTAGTACAGTAACATACTGTAACAGGTTTATAGCTCAGGAGCAATAGACTATACCATACAGCCTAGGTATGCAGTAGATTGTACCATCTAGGTTTGTGTAAGTGCACTCTATAATGTTTGCAGTATGACAAAATTACCTAATGATGCATTCTCAGAGTGTAACCCTGTCATAAAGCAATGCATGACTGTACTAGGTAGCAAAACTCTAAACTTGAATTTCCCAAACTTCAGTCTCACAAATACTTCTACAAACTTACTAGCCTGCAACTCCATCTCTACCTTCTTCCTTTCTACATGGCCCAAGACTAATCCTTCCACCTATGCACTAAAACATAGCCTCTTGCATCTTCTTGAGGCATGCTCCATTAAATCTCACTCTCTCCCTTAATACCTACATTTCTTTTGGTTCTCCTGGTTCTTTCCCCTCAACATAAGCTGGAGGCATACATCAAATACATAATAAAAAGGCAGCACACACTCAAGCAAGACTCCCTCTAGCTACCACCCCACTCTTACGCTTTCCCATCATACCTAAGTTTCCCAAGAGTAATTTTTGCCACTGGCCTTCAAAGTAGGAAGCTGATTTATATTTTAGTGGTTGCTCTAGGGATGACAATATGCATTTTAATTTATCACAATAATCTACTTCAGGTTAGTGCTAGATTCAAATAAAATATAGCAACTTATTCCAATATAACTCCATTTCCTCGACCCTCCTTTGTGACTTTATTGTACATCTATGTATGTTAGAGATCCAAATATAAAGCGTTGTAATTGCTGCTTTAAGCAATTTTATGTCTTTTAAAGAAATTAAGAGAAGAGAAAAAATATATTTATATAGTCTTTCACTTTTCCCTACATAGTCACCATTTCTGGTTTTCTTCACTTCCTCCCATAGATAGGAGTTACCATTTGGTGTCATTTCCCTTAAGCCTGAGCACTTCCTTTTATATGTCTTCTACAGTAGACTGCTAACAACAAATTCAGCCTCTGATTATTGATGAATATTTTTATTTTGTAATCATATTTCATCTTCATTAGTATAAATTTTTGGTTTACCGGGGTTTTTTTTTTTTTTATTTCAGCAATTTAAATTTGTTAATACACTGTCTTCTGGCCTCCTTCTTTTCCCTGAGGAGAAGTCAACTGAAAGCCATATTGTTGTTATCCTGCATGTGATGAATCATTTTTTCTCTTGCTGCTTTCAAGATTCTCTTTGCCTTTGAGTAGTTTGACATTGATTTACATTGTTTTAGATCTGGATGTGGATCTCTGTGTTTATCCTACTTGAGGTACACTTGAGTTTCCTGGAACTGTAGATTAATGTTTTATAACACATTTTGGAAGTTCTTGGCCATTATTTCCCCAAGTATTTTTTCTATGCATTTCTCAATTTCCTCTTCTTTTAGATTTCCTATTACAAATATGGTGATCTTGTCTCACAGGTCTCTGAGGCTCTGATTATTTTTCTTCAATGATTTTTCTCTCTGTTCTTTAAACTGAATTATTTCTATTGATGTTTCTTCAATTTTATTGGTTGTATCTTTTGCCATTTCAAATCTGCTGCTGAACTCATCTAGTGAATTTTTCATTTCTTTTCAACTCTAGACTTTGATTTTTGAAAAAAATGTCATTTTTATTACCTTATTGAGATTACCTATTTGTTCTTAAAATGTTTGGTAGAATTCAGTGGTGATGGCCTCTGGGCCTGAACTTTTCTTTGTGAGTAGTTTTATGATTACTACTTCAATCTCTGTACTTTGATTATATCTATTCAGACTATGTTTTCTTGAGTCAGTTTCAACAGTTTGTGTCTTTCTAGGAATTTTTCTGTTTCATCTAAATGATGTACAGTTCATCATAATATTCCTTTATAATCATTTTTATTTCTCAAGAGGCAGCAGCAATGTCCCCTCTTTCATTTCTGATTCTAATTAAGTCTTTTCCTTTTTTTTTCTTGGTTAATCTAAATAAAAATTTGTCAATTTTGTTGATCTTTTCTTTATTCTTTCCTCTTTTTTCCCCTTTCTCTTTCATTTTGAGACGAGACAAGGTCTGCTGCCCGAGCTAGAGTTCAGTGGCGTCATCATAGCTCACTGCAACCTCTAAACTCCTAGGCTCAAGCAATATTCCTGCCTCAGCCTCCCAAAGTGCTAGGATTATAGGCATGAACCACCACACCCACGCTATTCTGATGATCTTTTCAAAGGACCATCTTTTGGTTTCATTTGATTTTTCTCTGTTGTTTCTCTGTTCTATATGTCATTAATTTCTGCTATAATTTTTGTTATTTCCTTCCTTTTGCTTGCTTTAGGTTCGTTCTTGCTTTTCCAGTGTCTTAAGGTAGAAAGTTAGGTTATTGATTTGACATCTTTCTAACTATGGGCAATTTATAGCTATAAATTTTCCTCTAAACACTGCTTTAACTGCATCTTATAAGTTTTATTATGTTTGTTATGTTGTGCTTTCATTTTCATTCATTTCAAAGTAATTTCTCAATTCACTTTTGATACCTTCTTTAATCCATTATTTATTTAAAAGTGTGTTGTATAATTTTCACATTGGTGAACTTCCCAAATTTTTTCCTGCTATTTATTTCTAATTTCATCCCATTGTAGATGGAGAACATAATTTATATTATTGTTATCCTTTAAGTTTATTGAGGTTTCTTTTATAGCTTAGTACATGATCTATCCTGAAAAGTATTCTGTGTTTACTTGAGAAGAATATATATTCAGTTGTTGGGTAGAGTGTTCTATAGATGTCTGTTAGGTCTAGTTGGTTTACAATATTGTTCAAGTTTTCTTTTTCCTTGTTGATTTTGTCTCATTGTTCTGCACATTACTGAAAGTAGTTCACTGAAACCTCCAACTATGGCCTATATCTCTGTCACTTTTTGTTTCGTGTATTTGGTGTTATTAAGTGCATATATGTTTTTAACTGTTACATCTTCCTAATGGACTAACCCTTTTTTTTTTTTTTTTTTTTTTGAGACAGAGTATCACACTGTTGCCTGGGCTAGAGTGAGTGCCGTGGCGTCAGCTTAGCTCACAGCAACCTCAACCTCCTGGGCTCAAGCGATCCTCCTGCCTGAGCCTCCTCCCGAGTAGCTGGGACCACAGGCATGTGCCACCATACCTGGCTAAT
>CAUYRT010108208.1:0-26307 GCA_963574885.1 Lepilemur ruficaudatus
TTTTTTTATTTTTTTTTGAGACAGAGTCTCACTCTATTGCCCAGGCTAGAGTGCCGTGGCGTCAGCCTAGCTCACAGCAACCTCACACTCCTGGGCTCAAGCCATCCTCCTGCCTCAGCCTCCCAAGTAGATGGGACTACAGGCATGCGCCACCATGTCCGGCTAATTTTTTCTATATATTTTTGGTTGGCCAATTAATTTCTTTTTTTGTTTGTCGTAGAGACAGAGTCTCACTCTTGCTCAGGCTGGTTTCAAATTCCTGACCTTGAGCGATCCTCCCACCTCGGCCTCCCAGAGTGCTAGGATTACAGGCGTGAGCCACTACGCCCGGCCTAAGGGTGTATTTTTTAATGTTGCCTTTCATTTGCCTTTGAAACTTGAGTAGGCCTAGCCTTGACAAAGAAAGATTCTGGACTGTATCTATTTAAGATTGTCAAAGATAATGCTTGACAGAGCAGTTTATCTGCCTACTGGTGGCAGAAACGTGGTAAATTGTTCAGAGGACTGCCGAGCCATTAGGATAGATACCTTGATAGCGAATGATAGACAAAGTGCTACTGACTTGCTCTGAAGGAGATGCTTTTTAAGCTATTTGAAGCTAATATCCAATATCAGTTAGTAATTTGGTTAGGGTTTATTTATCTGAATTAATTTGCAGTGACATATTGTGAAAAGAAAACAGTATCCAAATTCAAATTCACAGCATGAGGGAAAAGTAAATGTTCTTTTTGTTTGTTTGTTAAATATTCTTGTGATTGAGTTAATTTAAGATAACTAAGACACAGAACTGTAACAAGCAATGAAATCCTCCCTCCTTCCACCTCTCCCAGCAAAGCGGGTTGTAGACAGTCATCTGTTTGTTCAGCCAATATTTACTGAGCATTTCCTCTGTGCCAGGCACTTTGCCAGGGAGGGGATACAGTGTTGAGGAGAAAAACAAAAGGCCCATAGCCTTCAAAATGTGGTTGCAGATGGTTATTTAGGTTAAGAAATATTGTCAATGAATTGACAGCAGTGAGTCTTTTGTTATTTATTCCCTAACGTCACATAGCTCCCATTGTGGGACATCATACTCGTGGGAGTGGCTGTATGAACCTGTACCTGGCTTTGAAAGATGGAGAAAGACCTAGAACTTGAAGGTCATCTACCAGTTTGTCTGAGTTGCAGACGTGTTCCCTGCTGCTGTTCCTGCAGGCTGTCTTTTTGTCCTTCTTTTAAAGTTCAGACATTGCTTTGAATAGTGGGGAGAAGGAACATATGGCCTCAATTTGCAGACATAGAAAAGGCTTGTGGTTCACCCCCACTTTTTCTGTTGTAATTGGATTTAGAAAGCAGGTGGCTGACACTTAATCACAGAAGGAAAGTCTTTTAGGGCAATGGCAGAATTCCCTTCACACAAAAATTCTAAAACTCAAGATATAGATGAAAATAAAACCTTGAAGGAAAATTACGTTTTGGAAAGGCAATTGAGGCTATATTAAATCTTTGTTTTTTGCCTCCTCTCTCCCGGATCTAATTTGTTCATAAAGTTTTCCTTTCAGTCTGCATGACTCCAGAACATACAAATAAAATGTGAAACATCCATTCCACCATCTGGGTGCCTTTTCTACTGGATGCCAAAATTATGAGAATATGGAAATATTTGTATTTTTATTTTATGTCATATAGATGAGATATGAAAGTAAAATCTTGGAGGTAGAAGGGATTTCAAAGATTATTTTAACTCTTCATTTTGTCAAAGGAGAAACTGAGGCTGCTTGTCTAGTATCACATAGTAAGTTTTAACAACAATAAAGCTAGGATTCAGCCAGGTGTGGTGGCTCATGCCAGCACTTTGAGAGGCTGAGGCAGGAAGACTGCTTGAGGCTCTGAGTTCGAGACCAGCCTGGGCAACATAGTAAGACCCAGTTGCTACAAAAAAAAAAAAAAAAAAAAGAAAGAAAGAAAAAAACCAAATAAAGCTAGGATTTAGGAATCATTTTTCTGATGCAAGTCCACATCCCTCCAATCTCTATTACCATTCATGATGGCCTGGGGCTTTCAGGTTTTTGTCCAGCAACTTGGGATTATATAGACCAAGCTTTTAGGCCACACCCTCCATCTTCTGGGATCCTGAGTAAGATTGCACTGAATGGGAAAAGCATGTGTTTAGGAAGGGACAGTTATCTGAACAGACCAGAAATGAACCAAAGAGTTCTATAGCTTTTATATCTCTTTGACTCTATAGTTAGTGTTTGAAACTCAGCTTGTCTACAGAAATCCAAAGGTGTAGTTTCATTGATTGTGAATACCCTTGCTTCACAGCCCTCATGTTTTTGTTTTCAGGAAGGTAAATAGAGGTAGCAGGCCAAATACAGAGATCTGTTCCCTGCTATGAACTGGGATGCTTTCTGGCTCATCTAAAGTAGAGTGATAACTGATGTCCAGGATGTTGACATGCTATTCTCTTTATCAAATATCTTTCCCATATTCTCTTTTTAAAAAACAATGCTAACTACCTATATGTAATTTAATACTTGCATAACATTGTTTCAAACCTTCATCATACATATGGAAAAACTTAGCATCCCTTTCACGATGTCTGAGGATTCTTGGGGCGGGGCTTATGTTTATCCTGGTCATCTCTGGATTCAGTTTTCTTCTACTGCTAAATTTATGATCCCTGCTATGCTGCCATTTCTTTTCTGCACGTGGCACCATGACACTTTGTAACAACATTCCATTCCTGTATTTCCCCATAGTACTGGGGACTCAAGATTTCTGTGTACCAAATTACCCCAAAACTTAATGACTTAAAACAACAATAAATGTTTTTTATTTCATACCATGTCTGTGCATCAGGAATCTGAGAGTAGCCTAGCTGGGTGGTACTGGCTCAAGGTCTTTTAAGAAGATGCAGTCAATATGTCAGCCGGGGCTGCGGTCACCTGAAGGCTTGACTCCGAGATGGCACAGTCATGTGGTGTGGCCTGGGGCCTTAGCTCTGAATCCGTGGATTCCTTTTTCCTCAAAGGAAAAATTCAGCCTTCTTTTTGTGTTTGGCCATATAGATCATGCTCTGAGGACTTGACCTTTTTGCTTTCTTAAAAGGACCTGTAAGACTAAGTGGGATAATATGTAGAAGCTTTGAAATCCCTAAGGTGAGAACGTTCTATAAAAATGTAAATTTCTCTATTTCACATGTGTACCTTGTGTGCTTAAGTTAGATAGTTGGATGATTAGATGAGAAAGAAAAGGCATAACTTTTATAAAGACAAGATTTTTATTTTAGAATTCCCATTTCTAGTTTAATTTTCTAGAAAACCTGTAGCATCTGAGAGATTTCTGATGATGGAAAAAGAAAGGGTTCTACTCAGCAAAATAGTTAAAAAGAACTAAAACCTTTAGATTTTGGGGAAAATTAGCAGTTTTAATATAGTTTTAGTTGTAATGAGAGCATAAATAGTTTATTTTAAAGAATATAATGCATCTAAATCTTATAGTAATTGGTATTCAGTAAAGATTGCTAATTTTAAAATGTTTTATATTTTTCTAAAACCATTTATTTACATTGCCTGACACTTATACCTTTTCTAATCCTTAAGTTTTGAAACATGAAGGTTTTGCCTATAATTTTAATAGTTGTCGCAGAGAATAAGAAATGATTTAGGCATATAAAAGATATATTTTAATTGAAAATTATTTATATACTTTAAACTTGAAAGTACTTGGCATTCAGTATTTATTTATTTAATTTTTTTGAAATTTTTTGTCTTTTTGGTAGAGATAGGGTCTCATTCTTGTTCAGGCTGGTGTTGGACTCCTGAGCTCAAGTGATCCTCCTGCCTCGGCCTCCCAGAGTGCTAGGATTACAGGCGTGAGCCACCAGGCCCGGCTGGCATTCAGTATTTAATAATGATATTAAATAAGTTTTAAAACATACTTGTCTTAGTCCTTTTGGGCTACTATAACAAAATACCATAAGTGGGATAGCTTTATTTTATTTTATTTTTATTTTTTTTTATTGCAGCATATTATGAGTGTACAAATGTTAAGGTTACGTACATTACCCTTGCCCCCCTCCTCCCTCCAGTCAGAGCCTCAAGCCTGACCAAAGTGAGACAGCTTTTAAACAGTAGAAATTTATTTCTAACAGTTCAGCAGCCTGGAAAGTCTAAGATCACCAGCAGATTTGGTGTCTGGTTAGGGTCCACTTTCTGGTTCGTAGATGGCCCCTTATTACTTCCTTACATGGTGGAAGGGGTGAGGGAGCTCTCTGGGGTCTCTTTTATAAGGACACTAATCCCATGGCCATGTAATCACTTCCCAAAGACCCCACTTTGTATTACCATCACATTAGTGATTAGGTTTCAACATGTGAATTTTGTGGATGCAAACATTCAGATCATGGCAACACTGAAAAACTTCTTTGAATGAATGTGTAAGATTTACTTTTTATATCTTTGACAAGTTGCTATTTCTGTAGTCATTTAACTACGTGGATTAATAGAGGAATTTGGAGAGAATTTTGCAAATGTGACTTCAAGGGTAGTTTATTTCAAGTAGATATTTAAGAAACAATGAACCTAATACTTGAACTACATGTACCTTTTTCTAGGGAACTTCAAGTTAAATCAGAAAAATTCATCAGGGAAAAAGGAACTGGGTTATCCATGTCTCAAAGGTACAAAGAAATAGAACAGCCCTCTCCTACCTACCATCTCTGTGTGTAAAGTCAAGGAGATTATTTTACTTATGGTTTAATTTAAAGGGACTTATTTACAAAATATATTTCTATGACAGTTTGGTGTGCTTTATTTTTCTGCAGGACTCAATTACTGGAATTGTCAACTCTGCCAATTTATGTGCACATTTCTCTTCCACTATGAGCAGACCAGTCATATTGCACATTTGTCTGGCTTTCTGTAGCCTTCTACTTCTCAACTTTGCCACACAATGTCTGGCCTTTCCCAAAATGGAAAGGAGTGAGATAGCACATGTTCCTGCAGAAAAAGGGCAGTTTGAGAAGCCAAACACAGATGACCTAGAAAATAGCTCTAGTACCTCAAAGCAGACTCCTCAAATGGTGGTCTCTGAAGATCCACTGATAGTGTCAGCAGGACCAACATCCATGTCATTAAATAAAGTGTTCTTGATTAACAAAGAAACCCATCCTATAGGAGTTGGGCTCCTGCAGCCTAATAACCCTGGTGTTTATACTGCTACTGAGCCAGCAGTCCCAGCAGGTGAACAAATGTTTGGTTCCAGCCAGCCGGAGAGAGTGTCTCCTGAAAGCAGACTTTCCAAGGCCATTTTAACCGTTGCTATCACTGCAACTGCTGCTCTGAATACTGATGAAAAGGAGGAAGCCCTTAGGAGTACCAACATTCAGCCCATTGTAGAAGAGACCACAGAAGCAACACAAGGTTTTCTGAACTATGTGGATAATCAATTGTTGGCAACTGAAAGTCAGGAAGGAGTTAGTGTGGGACATTCATCTTCATCCTATGTGAATACTAAAGAAATGCTAACCACCAGTCCAAGGACTGAGAAATTTGAAGCAGGCACAGATCACAGGACAACTTCTTTTCCTGGTGCTGCGTCCACAGTAGGCACTGATCCTGAAAGCCTCACACCTGATAGGGAGAGGTCTTTGCAGATGACAGCTGATGATACCCAGGCTACTGCCACCAAGCAATCATTCATGACTTCTGAGTACACACTCCGTGTTGAGCCAGAAACTGACAGTCTGCTGGGAGCCCCAGAAGTCACAGTGAGTGTCAGCACAGCTGTCCCAGCTGCCTCCGTCTTAAGTGATGAGTGGGATGACACCAAATTAGACAGTGTAAGCCAGATAAAGACCCCAAAGCCTGGAGACAGTGCAGAGGCTCAGGTGGGAATGGAAATGTCTCAGACAGCACAAGCAAGCCATGAGGGTGTGGAAGGGGACCAGCTTTTGACAGAGGCTTCAGAGGTGGCTCTGGGACAGCCTGAAGGGGAAACACCCATGAGGACAGCCCTTCTCATAGTGCAAGGGGATGAGCGATCACCTGCCTTCACAGATCAAAGTTCCTTTACCCCCACAAGTCTGATGGAAGATGCAAAAGTTTCCATTGTGAACCTGTTCCAAAGCACAGGAGACTTCACAGAATCTACCAAGGAAAGAGATGCCATGTTTTTCTTAGAGACCACTGTTTCCGTCCCTGAATATGAGTCTGAGGCATATCAGCTGTTGGGAAATACATCGAAAGGTAAAAGAAAGAAAGGAAAAAAAAAAAAAAAAGAAAACAGGCTTTGTTTAATTTTGAATCTTTTAATTTGGTTTTATGGTTTCTTTTTTTAAATAGTAATTTAGAAATAGGCTAACATTTTAATGAAAGTCAAAGTATACAAATAAATCATATATTTTATATAAAAATTACACCCAAATGTAAACCCTGCATATAGACCAGTGGTCATCAACTGGGGATGGTTCTGTTTTCCCCATCCTCCAGGGCACAGGAAGCAATGTTTGGAGACATTTTTAGTTGTTACAATTAAGAGATGTTACTGGCTTCTGGTAACTAAAGGCCAGGGATGTTGCTAAACATCTTAGAATACATAGGACAGCCCGCCACAAAAAAGAATTATTTGAGCCAATATGTTAATAGCATTGATGTTGAGAAACTCTGATATAGACTAATATTTGTCTAATGTTTGATTATGAAAATGTATAAATATACAAAAAATGAGAATGATTAGCTATATGTTTAAATGGTATAATAAACAATGTTGGATACTTGTATTCACATTGTTGTAAAACATACTCACATCCCTTATATTTCTTACAAAAGAGCTTTAGGTAAATACTGTATTTATCTCATAGAACCGTATGCCTTCTCTGACTTTGCTTTCCCCAAAAGAAAACATCTAGAGATAAGGGGAGAAAGATATGGTTGGTTCTGCATTTTCAATTTCCTACTTTTTCTTGGTCTTTATGCCTGTGAATATTATAAGCTGGCAAGCCTTATATTTTCTGCTGCTGGAAAATGTTTTTCTTTTATTATGTTTAATTGGTCAGATAACAACAGCAGGAAGGAAACAGTATAATGTGTACATGTTCATTTCAAATTGTTTTAGAAGATGTACAATGTGTTACTTCAGCCAAGTAGCCCAATTAATGGAAAATGTTAGATTAGTAATATGTTTTATAAAGTGTTATTGAGATTAAATTAAAATAAGACATCATTGATCGATGAATGATAAAAGAAAGATTGAATTTTACGTGTCTAATTCATTTTTTAAAGACAAGAAGACCTCGTGTTCTATAAGCTTTCATAAAAGCTTCCAGAAAATGTTTTGTAAGTTGGTTTTTACATGGAATTAGTGGGTCCACATGGCCAGGAAGATATAAGACATGACTGAACAGAAAGTTTACTTCAGTTCTTTGGAGCGCTTGTGTTTCTGGAGCATTAAGTCATACGGCCCCAGATTATTCATTGCACAATTGAGTCCATGATTCTTATGCACTAGACTCGCGTGAGCCTAAAAAGTAAAGTGCTTTTGGTAATTTTTAAAATTATTTTGATTATTGAATATGTTTCTTATTTATAATCACCTCACTAAAGTACGGTTTTTTAATAGGTGACATCTTTTTATTCCTAGCACATGGCACAATACGTGGCACATGGTAGGTACTCAATGACTATCCACTCAATGGATTAATAAATGAAAATAGAGAACCATTCAGATTGGAATTATCCAATTTAAGGCCTATTGTCCTTGTCCAACTTCATCAAACAGCTTCTAAATGTTCTTCGTAGAGAGAGGAATAGACAAGTGATTCCTTTTGTTTTATTTTTTATTTATTTTTTGTCCTATAGAGTTAAAAGGAATGTGAAAGCTTGCAATTATTGGCAAGAGTAGTTATAGAATAGCCCAAAAGTTTTACTAATCATTTCGAATGATTATAAATATTTTTCTAAAGTAAACAACTCAAATACCAATCATTTTATGGCCCAGGGACCACTTAGGACTTTATCTTCTTCAGAATATGCAATGATTTCAGGAGGTTTTAGGATATTATTAAGAGATGAGTTACCTTGAAATTATAGTCAGTGTTCTGAGTCAGCTAGTTCTTCAACTGGTTCAGCTGAAGATCAGGTTTTAAAAATAATCTATAATTATTATTGTATTATTTTTTCTCTACAGGAAGTAGAAAGAGTGAGAGATGTCAGGACATTTTTGAGGTTATTTAAAATATTCCCATTACTACTTCTAGTTCTCACTCTGCTTTCTGTAACAGCATTTATTCAAGGTATTACGCATTTTAAAATTTCTTGATATTTCATAAAACCATGAGCGTAGATTGTGTATTTATTTTTACATATTTTTTCTCAGAAGTATTCATTATGCTTTCAAAAATGAGGGCAATGTGGAGAATACATACTGCTTAAAATGATAAAACTATATGTAATTCTCTTCTTGTGGCAAATAGAGCATTGTCCTAGCTGCTGGAGATTTGAAAAGGCAATGAATTCTGGCTCTCAAGAGATTTACAGTCTTTTTGGAGAAAGAAAATACTTAATGGTATAAAATACAAATATGGAGCTCATGGCAAGACCTTACCCTAACTCACATTGTTTGTCTTATAACCTTGAATATCGATTCATCAAAGGTAAAAATCTCTTCAATTCAAAAGAAAAACAGTCTAAACTGGATGGATATCAAGAAAAGGAACTGTTTATACTGAAAAATAAGCAAAAACATACTATTTTAAACAAATTATTTTCAAGGAAAAATGTTTTTAAGTGATAGGATATACTGTGACATCATTAACAAAAACTTAGAGAAAATTTTTTTCAGCTATCCCTAGAATGTTATTTTTCATTGTATAACTCACTGGCCTTGCTAAAATGCTTTGTATCTATAGCTAGTCTATACAAAAAGAGAGGTAATAAGATCTTCTAGAAATTAAGTTTTTAGTAGTTGCTCAGTACAGGATTTGAAACTTCCAGCATAGCCCCTTCATAAGAAGAGAGCACATTTTGACTTAGAAATAGTCTTTAATAACGTATCTGAGGGGATTGTAATGTTATCAAGAAGGTGGACCTGCGAGAGATACATCATACCCTGCAGGTCTATTTCATTTTCTTTTCTGATCAAAAAGCAAATGCAAATCTTCTACAGAGGCCATTCCGAGTGTTCCTTGGACATAGTACAGGGGTTAAAAGCATTGGCTCTGTGACCTTAGGCACTTTCCTTAGCTTCTCTAAACCTAAGTTGTTCTATGAAATGGACTGATAATAGTTGAGGTTTACTGAATACTTACCAAGTCCCAGGTGTGTACTAAGTGTTATCTATTATAATTTAATTTTTGTAACAACTCTTTGAGATAAAAAGTACTGTTATCTCCATTTTATAGCTGAGGTACCTCAAGGCCCAGAGATGTGAAGTAATTTGTTTAAGATCACACACAGCTAGTAAGTGACTGAGTCAGAATTCAGACCCAGGCAAATTGGCTCTAAAGCCTGCATTCTTGACTACTGTGATACACAGTTTCCATGGGGTGATATTGGTACCTACCTCCCCTTAGGACACATGGGAGGATAAAATAAGATCATGTACACCATACACTTAGCATGGTGTGCATATGACACATAATAGACACTTGGTAAACATTAGTTATTGGAATTATTATTCCTTTGTTTTAAAATGCTAACTTCCTTGACTCTTCAGAAATGCAAATGTGAAAATTAATGTCCTTCATACAAATGTTTCTGAAAATTTTTGAATGCAACTTGGTTCTGTATAATTTGTTTCTTAGTGTCTGAAAGGGAGCTCAGCTGTTGATCTTTCTACTTTTTTTTTGGATTTTATTCTAGTTTTTTATATAAACTTCTTTATCTCTGTCTTAGATTGATTCCTAACTCCTGAAAGTAGCAGCAGGGAAAGCATTTATTTACTAGCATTTTATGTCTGACTTCTCCCTTTGCTTTCCCAATTCCTAAAATAGTTATCTATTTTTCCTGCCAATTTATTAATTATATAGTGATTTTTTTAAAGTATAAGGATTTGTTCTATTTTAAAATGTTTCCCCCCTTTTAAGACATCATCACTCAAGAGATGACAACAGCCATTCAAGAACCAGAAGCCACATTATCCTTGGTGACACAAGAGCAGGTTGCTACCCTCGAGGGGACCAGAGACACAGGCGAGACGGAGGAAGGAAAGGAGTCGCCTACTCCTGTGTCTGATGTTCCTGGTGTTACTCAGCTGTCAAGAAAATGGGAGCCTCTGGCCACTGCAGTTTCAACTACAGCCGTCCCTTTGTCTTTGGAAGTTACTCCTGCTGCAGAAGGTCTGTAAGGGAATAAGGGAGGGAGTTGTTCTCATTGTTTTGGGAGTGGTTCTCTTCTCTAGGTTGATAAGGAATGGAACGAGTGAGGCAGTTGGTGCTGCCATCAGTGTACACACACACCCTGCCTGGAAAGGTAGATGAGCTCTCTCTTGTTTGGAGAGGTGTGCTGTAGCCCAGAAGGACGAGGGCTTAGTTCCCAACTAAAATCTGGTGCTCATCTATAGGTTCACAAAGGCCAGACCTCCCGAGGACGCTCTCCTTGTTTGGTAACTGTGCTGCTAAGAGCCAGCAGGGTGAGGTGACAACAGCAAGGACCTGGATGTGAATCCCAGCTTTGACCTTTGCTAGTACTATGGCCTCAAGCAAGTTTCTTAACTTCTGTAAGGCTTGGTGTGTTCCTCTCTAAATAACACTTACCCGTCTTATAGGTTATTTTAGGGATTTGAAATAATGTCTACAAAATGCTTTCTATATAAATGCTCTTATCTCCTAAGGACAGTGATGTTTTCAAATCTGTGTTCAAGTTACTACCACATTCAACCTACTACTATTCTAGAGTCTTTAGGAAATAAATGACTGTATTTGGCTGCTTTGAAATTGAGCACATGCCAGAGACAGATCTGGGCTCTTATTCTGACTTCATTTTGAGAAAAACTCTCAGTCTTTTCAAAGTAGTCTTTGGCATATATTTTAATACATTTTTGTTAAATCTTTTGCTTTTGGCAATACATAATATATAAATCCTGCTAGATCCATAATGTTGTCAATGGAATAAGTGGGAGATTAACATTTAAAAACCAAGCTCTGATCTGTGACAGCATATTTTTCTGAAAGGTACAGTGTTTGCTTCGGGGAGGTGGATTGATGCAATATGGGAAAGGAGAGCTGACCTAAGGGCCAGACTTACTGTGTGTGAGATACTAGTTTCATCAATCATTTCTCGTGAAAGCACGTGTTTACATTTCCCATAATGATCGTCTTGTGGGTCAAGACCTGTCTCTTGTGTTTGGCAGACCTAATGGACACAGTCACAGGGCCAGATGAGGAGTTCACACCAGTTCTGGGTTCTCCAGTGATGCCCCCAGGAATAATGGTGGAGACAGCCAGCCTTTCCCCCACACCTCCTGCTTCTGAGGCGTCCTCTGAGAGAAGAACTGTTGTTCCGTCCATTAGCCGAGCTAATACAGCTGCCTCGTATGGCCTGGACCAACTCGAATCTGAAGGTATCCATGCTGTGAAGGGGATCTTTTCTAGGGCTGATGGAGCAAATGTCTTTGAGAAAAGATTAAGTAGAAGTGTGTTCAATCTGCAGTGTAGATCAGCAGTCAGTAAACTGTGGCCCAGCCAAATCTAGCCTGCCACCTATTTTTGCATGGCCTGTAAGCTAACAATAGTTTTTACATTGACACAATTTTTTAATTTTACTTTTTTTGAGTTTTTACATTTTTATTTATTTATTTATTTTTTGAGACAGAGTCTCACTCTGTTGCCCAGGCTAGAGTGCTGTGGCGTCAGCCTAGCTCACAGCAACCTCAAACTCCTGGGCTCAAGTGATCCTCCTGCCCCAGCCTCCCAGGTAGCTGGGACTACAGGCACACACCACCGTGCCTGGCTAATTTTTTCTATTTTTAGTTGTTTGACTAATTTCTTTCTGTTTATAGAAAGATGGGGTCTCGCTCTTGCTCAGGCTGGTCTTGAACTCCTGAGCTCAAGCAATCCTCCCGCCTTGGCCTCCCAGAGTGCTAGGATTATAGGCGTGAGCCACCGCCCTCAGCCAGTTTTTACATTTTTAAATGATGGAAAAAAATCAAAATAAGAGGAATATTTTGTGACATGTAAAAGTTATATAAAATTAAAATTTCAGCGTTCATAAATAAGGCTGCATTGAAACAGAGCCATGCTCGTTCATTTGCATATTGTCTATGGCTACTTTAGTGCCACAGCAGCAGAACTGAGAGTTGTGGACAGAGACTAAATGGCCCATGAAGCCTAAAATATCTATGATGTGGTCCTTTATAGAACAAGTTTGCTGGCCCCTCGTGTATGTCAGTGGTTCTCAACTACAGTTGAGCATTAGAACTACCTTGGAGAGCTTTTAAGAAACTTCAGTGCTCAAGTTCCTCTCCCAGTAGTTGAGATTAAGATAGCATGGGGGGTGGGATCTGCAACCAACATTTTAAGAATGCCTTAGGGGACCTCAGTATTCAGGCTGGATTGAGAATACTAGGTTTAAGGGAGAAGTTGACTTTCCCCACCAGATTTTCTTGTATGGAAGTATTAATGTTGCTTGTATTTTAATAACATTGCTCTGGTTGTCATTGCTAGATTATTCTCCCTTAGTAACATCCCTGGGTTAGAATGTTTCACTACGTGGAGATAGGCAGTCTCTTTATTTCCTAAGATTGTGAGAAATTCATGCCAAATTGTACTTTCCAAGGCATTGGCTTTGAGCATGAGGAAGAAACTTGGGGGCACGCTGTACATTAATAAATAAGACTAGAAATATGACCCATAATTAATCAAGTAATCAGCATTTTAGTAGGTAAACAGTGCCTGGCTGGAGGTGCGAAGTGTCCAGAGATTTGTAGTGCAGACTCTCTTAAACTAATCTGCAACACGGGTAAGCTTTGGGCACTAAATTAGCCATGTGTTTGATGCCATAAAGACATAGGATATGCTGTTATTTTCTACAGCTCTACAGCAGGGAAGAAGGTTCAGTTAGATT
This sequence comes from Lepilemur ruficaudatus, assembly GCA_963574885.1. Lineage (NCBI taxonomy): Eukaryota > Metazoa > Chordata > Mammalia > Primates > Lepilemuridae > Lepilemur > Lepilemur ruficaudatus. The sequence goes on from CAUYRT010108208.1 coordinate 13,044, forward strand.
TGTAGCAGACTCTACCGTAGACTTTCAGGGTGACGCCGGTGGTCTGCTGACAGAGAAACATGACGGTTTAGGAGTAGTGTGGAGAATTCCACAGTGGAATCCTGGTTTAAGAAACAGATCAAAGTGGGCTCAGAGGCTAAGAGCTCTTGCACTCCACATGAAGGTAAACACCGGGTGACTTTGAGTTTGGTGTCTTTTATTAACTGTCTGCTCTTTTTGATGCCATCTGGCAGAAGCAGGTTTCCTCAAATTAACCTGAGTTGGAGATGACAGCTTTACCCAGCAGGGCTCATTAAATCAGAGAAGAAAAATTGTATTTGTGAATAATCCATACTTGTGAAACTGCAATAATTTTCTAAATTTAGCAGATGATGGCAGTTGTATTGAAATATGTTAGAATTTTCCTGACATGCCTAAGATGTCCTGGAGTTTTAGTTCTTTTCTTCTACACAATTCGATTTTAGCTACTTTTTTGATAATATGTTTTGTTAGTTTTTGGTCTAAATTATGATCCTTGTCAAAATTTACAAAAGACATTCTTGGTTAAAGATTATTCTCTCTGCTATATTGCTGGGTTTAAGGTAAGATTTTGAATTAGCACCACTTTTCCTCCTGAATATCAAGGAATACAGCTTATATTTAATTAGTATATATTAATAATGTCACAGTTAGTTTTATACTGGTACATCTATTCTCTGAAAGCTGAATTGACTACACTTATTTAAACAGATAAACGTGCTAGATTCCTATTAGAGGCCTCCATTTTCAGTGTGTATTTTCAATCTTGCCCAGCTTGAGGCTTTGACTTGGTGAAACATTTTAATTCTACCATAGAATTATATCCAGAGGGAGATAATTTATTCTGATCTAGAACAGTGTATTAGTTATGTCAAGTTATCTGCCTTTCAAGTTTTAATCTCTGAGACGTGTTTATGTTATTTTAATATCTTCCTTCCCGCTAGAGGACAGGGGCATTTCTCCAAGGAAATGAGATATTTTTCTCAATGGGATATGGAAAGGGACATGCCTTTGTTAGACACCAGACACCCAAGAGAGTGAACCTTTGTGGAAATTTCTGAATCCACTGTCCTATTTACTCTTTAAGAGATAACTAACAGCCCAAATCAGTCTAAAAATTATATCTACTTGTACCCTGTCTTCTTCCCCCCTTTACGTCTCTACAGCATGATGACTAAGAGGGTGTATTAGTTTTTCAGGGCCGCCATAATGCAGTACCACAAACTGACTGGCTTAAAACAGCAGAAATTTATTCACATGCCGTTCTGGAGCCGAGAAGTCTGAAATCAAGGTGTAGGTAGGGCCGTGCTCCCTCCAAAGCCTCTGGAGTAGGATCCTCCCTTGCCTCTCCCAACTTCTGATAGCCCCAGATGTTCCTTGGCTTGTGGCAGCATAACTCCAGTCTTTCACATGGCTCTTTGTGTCTCTGTGCCCAGAATTTCCTCATATTACTATTTTGTTAATTAAAACAATTTTTTTTTGAGACAAGGTCTTGTTTGCTTTGTTGCCTAGGCTGGAGTGCAGTGTTACAATGACAGTTCACTGTAGCCTTGAACTCCGAGGTTCACGTAATTCTCCTGCCTTAGCTTCCCAAGTAGCTGGGGCTACAGGCACATGCCACCATGCCTGGCTAATTTTTCTATTTTTTTGTAGAGATGGGTTCTTTCTGTGTTGCCCAGGCTGGTCTCAAACTCTTGGCCTCAAGTGATCCTCTTGCCTTGGCCTCCGAAAGTGCTGGGATTATAGGCGTGAGCCACCGCTCTTGGCTCCCTCATTTTATAAGGATACCAGTCATGGGATTAGGACCCATCCTAATGACCTATCTTAACCTGATTACATATTCCAAGATCCTAATTCCATATTAGGTCACACTCATAGGTACTGCTGGTTAGGACTTAAACATATCATTTTGGGGACACAGTTCAACACACAACAGGGGATCTGCTTCTGATGAGTTTGCCAGCTGGCTCTGAAGACACATACGCTCTGTCTCTGGAACAGCTACCTGAGTGATGTGAAGTGGTAGAGGGAAAGAAGTTTTGGTGGGTTTTACATTTCTTAGTCATTGAAGAAAGCCTCCTTCTGTAAGTGCGTGCCAACATGTGCATATTTCAGTAAGTCTTTTGTCTTGTCAGCAAAAGTGCAGTTTGATTTTTGAAGGGATAATGGTTTATTTTTTCACATTGCCTGATACATTTTACTTCTATGTATGATTGTTTTTTAGGGAATAGATGTTTTCAGAATGATAAAAAATGCATCATACTCATCTCAGGCATAACTCTACTAGGGCTATATTCAGCATCTTTGAAATACAAACATGGCAAAAATAGTCTAATTTTTTATTCAAAATAGGATAATGGCAGATTTTATACACACATTTATTTATAACTGCATAAACTAATTTTTGGACATGATATCTATATAGGTTGAGTTTCTTCTCTTGTTGAATATTGATGTCTTCATCTGCTCCAAAATACCAACTCAAATTTCTGATTACTCTTGAAAACATACTTGGAATTTTTTATTTGAGTTAGCTGTCTTTAAAATATTTTAATACTAATATTTCTTACTTAAAGAAGTTCTACTTTCTGTACATTAGAAATCCAACTGAGGATATCTGTTTACTCTGAATCAATCAAACTTATTTTATTCTTTTGTACACCCCCATGGAAGATGTGCTGTGAAGTTGTGACAATAATACTGTAGAATGAAAGGTTATTGCTTTAACAATTCAATATTGAGAAAAATCTGTATATTCAGGTATTGGGTTTCTAAGATAATGTGGGAGATAGGAGCACAAAAACAGATTTCTCAGACCTTGTAATTAAATCTTTCAATCCTCCCTCCCACTGCCCCGGCACCTTCTCCCTTAATAAATATTTGGAAGTCAGTATCTTGGCCTTGCAGCTAGTGGGACATGGGAAACCATTGACTGCTTGCCACGGTGCTGAGCAGAGGCAGGAATATATGGTGAATTTGTTCTGATACTCCTAGGATGACTCTGGGTTAGCTTATTGCTCCTCTGCAAGAGAAAAAGAAATGCCAGTGTCCCTGATATGGAGAACTTGAATTCTTGACATGCCTTGTCCTATTAATATCTTTCTGTGGGCACAAGTGTTGAGTGTTGAGGCTGTATAATCCCATGTCATTGTCCCGAACAATCACCATCTCCTCATCTGTTTCAAAAGGCCCATTTATTACAGGCTTTATGGAACAAGCTCATAGTAATTGACTTGCTGGAGAATTACCACTTTTAACGTATAAGGAGATTTTTAATTCTTGGTTTCTGACAGGGAAGCCATATTTAACTTTTTTTTTTTTAAATTCCAGAATATTACAGGGGTACAAATATTTTGGTTACATGAATTGCTTTTGTACAGTTTGAGTCAAAGTTGTAAGTGTGTCCATCACCCATATAGTGTGCATTGTACCCATCAGGTGTGAATTTACACATGCCTTCCTCTGCCTTCTAAGTTTCAATTTAGTAGTGAGTACATATGGTTTTTATTCTTCCATTCTTGTGATACTTTACTTAAAAGGATGGTCTCCAGTTCCATCCAGGTTGTTATAAAAGGTATTAGTTTGCCATTTTTTTTTATGGCTGAGTAATACTCCATGGTATACATATACCACATTTTATTAATCCATTCATGTATTGATGGGCACTTGGGTTATTTTCACAACTTTGCGATTGTGAATTGTACTGCTATAAACATTCTAGTACAAGTGTCTTTTTTATAAAATGTCTTTTTTCCTTCGGTAATACCCAGTAGTGGGATTGCTGGATCAAATGGCAGGTCTACTTTTAGTTCTTTGAGGTATATCCATACTACTTTCCATAGAGCTTGTACTAGTTTGCAGTCCCACCAACAATGTATAACGTTCCTTTCTCTCTGCATCCATTACAGAATCTACTGTTTGGGACTTTTTGATAAAAGCCATTCGAGTTAGGTGATATCTCACTGTGGTTTTGATTTGCATTTCCCTGACGATTAGAGGCGTTGAGCATTTTTTATATGCTTCTTGGCCATTAGTCTATCTTCTTTTGAAAAGCTTCTGTTCATGTCTTTTGCCCACTTTTTCATGGGGTTTTTGATGTTTTCTTGCTGATTCACTTGAGTTCTTTGTCGATTCTGGTTATTAGCCCTTTATTGATTTTTGAAAATATAAGGCCAAATATATCCTTTAACTTCAGTTTTTTTATTTTCTGACAATTTTTTTTCTTGCTTTTCTAAGATCATTTTGGCTGTCTTTATATTTAGGTTTTAAAAGATTGAGTTTTTGACATCTTTTTCCAGACAGGCAGTGTGCATAGGGCAGAAATCTGTCATTATTCTGTCACTCGTTTAATTTATTTCGCCGGCATCCATTTTCCTGCCGTCTTGTGTGCACCATGTGTGCACGCATGTGCGTGTGTATTTGATCTCATAGATGTTTTTGACAGTCCTCAGAGAGCACTTCCAATATCTATTAATACACGCTGTGGCTCTTAATTTCCTCTGTTGAAGAGACAGTAGTGTTATCTCTCCTTCCTTATCTGGAGTTCTTAGTTCTGACTCTTCTAAGAGATTCTCTCTACTGATAAGAATTTCAGGAGAAAGTCACATTTGAAAAATATGCCTTCATTCAGGTGACAGTGTGGTGGCTTCATAGTTGGTACTGATGTCCGTATGCTTTGTCTCTTTCTTTTATTGGTGAGTCAGAGACAAATTGGGAAATATATTCTTTAAGTGGCATTAGGGAGAAGTTTCCAAGACATTTTTCTTTGAAGTTCCACTGGGGATACTTAAGAGCTCATGTAATCTTTATGGGAGAAATATTTGCTCTTCACTTGCACTTTAATTCAAAAAATCAATTATTTTTGCCCTCACAATAATTGCTTATTTTCAGAGTATTTTCTTATTATTTTCTCAGTTTTCACATCTGAGTTTTCAACTCAGAAGACACCTACGATGTATAAATGAGAGAGTATTCAGAATCCCACGGGGAGGCCATATTTGTAAAACCAGGTGTATGTGATTTATCTTTGGTTGCTGCTCTGTGGCATACAATGTTAAAGATTAAGTACAGTGTAATAAACTTGAACTGTCCCCTGCTACTTGTGATGCTGTAGTGTGAGGTTACAAATGTTCACTCTAATTATGTTAAGAATGGGCACAAATTTTGGCTTTTGTTCTGGGAAATGCTTTGGATTCGATTTACTTTTGCCTCAGTGACAGCCACTTTAATGATACACAAGTGGGGAAGATGTGGAAAAGAGTATTGGATGGAGTATGCCCTTCATTTGGTTTTAATGGTGAACTAAATGCTAGCTTCCCCCCAACACTCCCAGATGCCTATCCAGGAAGAAACAATGGGGGTTAAATAAAAAATAATAATTTTATAACTCTGTTAGCATGCGTGCCAAATATGTTAGGGAAGGATGAGATTTTTTTCTTATTTTCATCTTTGCATTATTTTCAAGTGTCTTACATGACAGATTATAAAACATAGAATTGTTGGTAATTTCAATTGTTGATTGCTTTGTATGGTAAGTTATTTTATTGTTTTGTCCTGGAATCATGGAGTTTTTTTTTGCCACTTATAACCGAGATCTGTTCTTAAGTAACTATATGCTCTGTGAGGTAGTATAGTCAATTAGCACTCAGAATGGTCATCACATGTGTGCTAGTGATGCTCACATAGACAGTGGTATTTCAGAAATATTTAAAATCAATATTGTGATGTATTGCCATAAAGCTGTGTTCACAGATTCTGCTGTTGAAGAAAGAGAATAACTGGCGTTCACTCGAATTTTCTGGTATGCCCTCTTACCACAGGTAATTCATTTATTGGTATACTCACAGTTAAGTACACATTGTTGTAAAGTCGATTCGCCCCACTTGGCTTTTGTGCCTTTGTTGCCCAGCCCAGCACTGCTCAGTAAGCTCACCTCTGACACTCAAAAAATTGTACATAATGGCTCATGGTCATGAAAGGATTTTGCTTAGTACATATTCAGTGATTTTATTTATTCATTCATTTATGTGTGCATTTAACAAGTATTTGTTTGTTGACTTAGATAATACTAAGAAAAATTGAGGGTGGATCTTGCTCTTAGAGGAGCACAAGTTTTAGCAGAAGAGGCAAGATGGATACATAAGTAACAGAAATTGCAAGGCAGAAGATGGAAAGTATAACAAAAAAAAATTAAAAGGACTCTCAGCGTAAGGAGAGAGACCTTAGCTCCAGCTTAGACAAACACTGAATTGATGTATATGCTTGTGTCGTGTGTGTGTGTGTGTGTGTGTGTGTGTATGTGTGTGGAGTGTTTGTGTGTGGAGATTTGCATATATATGTATAGTAACGTGGTGCATAATGGTATTTTGGTCAACAATGGACTGCATATACAACAGTGGCACCATAAGATTACAATACCATACTTTTGCTGTGCCTTTTCTAGTTTAGATACCCAAATACTTACTATTGTGCATCGATGGCCTACCGTACTCAGTAGAGTAACGTGCTGTACAGGTTTGTAGCCTAGGAGCAATAGACATGCCATAGAGCCTGGGTGTGTAGGAGGCTGTCCCATCTAGGCTTGCGGAAGGGCACTCTCTGATGTTCACACAATGACAAAATCGCCTAACCACACATTTCTCAGAACGTATTCCCATCATTAAGTGATGCCTGACTGTATATTTATCATTTTATTGATAGTTATAGAAAAATGAGTGGTGACAAATACAAAAATATGAAAAAAATTCTAGAAGTTAGTGAATAGATACCAGAGACATCATACTAGCAATAAATTATTTAATAGACATGTAATTAAGCAAGCATTAGCTTATTGGTTATATGCATTATTCCTTAAGAATAGCTTTAATAACAAAAGCAACTACTTTTCAAGGTAGAAGAGGCAACCCAGTACCTAGCCTCAGGCTAATAAATATCTGGTTTATAAGAAACTATTTTCTCTCTCTCTCTCTTTTTCTCTGTCTTTTAACTTCTCTGAAGCTCAAAGAAGAACCGTGTCTCTCTTGAGGGGCATGTTCAGATTCCAGGCAAAAGGATTTGTTCTGAATGGTTAATTTGGGCTCATACTCCAGGGCTGTGAATCCCTGTGGGGACTGGCCCAAGCAGGGCTTTCCATGTTTGGTAGTTTTTGTGCAGTCGTTGAAGCAAACATGTAGCTTGGAACTATATAATGGGCCGTGGAGATTTCAAAGGAATTTTAAATGTTTGGAGAAAATCAACATGTTTTTAAAGGCATGATTTTTCACTATGAGGACAGACATATATAAGTATTCTTTTACGGATGTAAATATGAGAGTCTTATTGCATTGGGATACAAGCAATTACAAACCTAAAATATGTATAGGATAATGTAAAGATAGTACCAGCATTTTATCAGCCTGCATTCATAACCATGACATTGTTTTGGCATCAGACTACCTCCTAACACTTAACTGCATACATATCCCTGGGGAAAAGATTAGAATAAAAATGTAATGCATCCATTTAAGTGGCCTTACAAGATTTAAAAAAATGATCACACTTGGAAGCATTAAATTTGTCCTGAAAGATTTACATCGATTCTGCCTACATTTACTGATGGCTTTTTTTCTCCAGCCATTCTGCATCCTTCCACATCATTTGATATCTCCAGACAAAATATTTTATGGACATTTCTTCTTCTATTAAAACAGCATAAAGAGTCCCCAGGGTTTTATTTTAGCATGAGAAGGTGATTCTCCAGGTGGGCAGGGGCCTGACATTGCTTCCTCTGGATTTTTTCAAGGTGAAAACCCTCTCATTTGTTTCAACTGAAATTAGTAGAAATTTTAAAAATACTTGGTTCATACCTAAGAGAACACAAAGCAAATAAACCAAGCAAGCAAGCAAACAAACAAAAAACAAAAACAAAACAAAACAAAACCGTAAAATGAATTAGGCTTATAAGGTGCAAATTTCTTTCTGATCTTACCTTAGTTAATAAGCTCCCAGGGCTCCTGGGCCCTGACCCATTCCATGCTCTGCCTGAGAAGGTGTTTTATATTCTATCCCCAAAGCACTGGAACAATTTTTCAGGCATTTTGCTAGGCTTTCTGGCATCAGGGCTCTTGGCTTGTTTCCTCTACAGAGGGTAAGTTCTTATTTTTCTCTTCCCCATTCTTGTCCCCATAAAGAAGAGCCAAGACCAAGATGTTAATTTCCCCTAGGGTCCACCACCAAGCACTAGTGAATCCCCTCCTCACCCCCCGTACATACTGTTTGTCCTCTTTCCAGGTTGAAGGACACACTTTCAGTCCCTAGGAAGCTGACAGTCAGATGACTATCATGATTAACACCACGTACATGTGACCCTTCAGAGTAAGGGTCTCCTCTGAAGAGGAGGACCCATCCTTCTTAAAGGGGTGATTCATTTCTAGGCGGTATAACACTATTCTCACTACACAAGAAATACAGTGTATGAAAATAGGGTCATTCTGCCTCATTCTGTAGTAAATAATACTTAGAGCTATGTTGCCCCATAAACAGGGCTATGAAGTTAATTAAAATTAAGTGGACAAGAAGGAGAAACAGAAACAGTTCAGTTCAAACTTATCCTCCTCTATGAAGCCTCTCAGACACCCAGCCCACACTGATGGGTAGTATTTTAGGCTACTGGATAATAGCTCTGCTTCTGGACTCAAATAGACATATCTGAGGTTAAGCCCTGGCTCTATCATGAATAAGCATTGTGATCTTGGCCAAATTATTTAACATCTTTAGACTTCAGTTTTCCTATCTGTAAAGCAGGGACATTGATCTTTCTGTCTCTTGGCTTGTTGTAAGGATTAATGAGATCTTGCATGTAACATTCTTAGCATATTTTTTGACATGGAGCAAATACATAATGTGACTTTTGTGAGTGATGAGCTCCGCTTTTTGTTTTTTTTTTTTTGCGTGTTTTTTTTTGAGACAGAGTCTCACTCTGTCACCCGGACTAGAGTGCCATGGTGTCAGCCTAGCTCACAGCAACCTCAAACTCCTGGGCTCAAGGGATTATACCTGTCTTCATAGTGCTAAGAGAAATTAACTGATAACCTAGAATTATGTGCCCATACTTTTAAAGAACAAAGACAAAATTACTAACAACCGATTTTAGAAAAGGAACTTCTAAAGGCTATATTTATAGAAGAAGAAAAATAATTCTAGAAGGAAGGGCTGAGATGCAAGAAGAAATGGTGAGCAAATAAACTGATGAACATACAGATAAATCATAAACACTTTGTATAAAATGTAATAATTTTTAATTTATGAAGTTATTAAAGGACAGAACTAAAATAGTGGATAGCAATAAGGTGTAAATTAATTAGGAAGGTATTATAAGGATTAAAGTTTTCTAAAGCTCTTTTTAATGAGTGGGAAGATGGTGATTTAGTCTTTGTTTTGTTAAATATTCATGGTACAATTTTAAGAGTAACAGCTGAAAAAAGAAATGCAGCCGAATGTATAATTTATAAACCAGTAGTGGGGGAAAACAGAATAAGAAAAAAGTTTAAGCAGTTTTAAAGAAGACCAAGAAAGGAGAAAAATTAAGCACAGAAAAAAATGGAACAAATAAAGGAATAAACAAGTATATTACTAATGACAATAAATAGAAGTGGGCTAATTATGATGTTAGCTAGAGGTTTCTTGTCAACACCCTTTACCAGTGTTATAGACTGAATTGTGTGCCCTCAAAATTTATGTTGAAGACCTAACCACCAATGTGATTGTATTTGGAGATAGGGCCTTTAAGGGGGTAATTAAGGTTAAATGAGGTCATAAGAGTGGGTCTAAGCCAATAGTACTGGTATCCTTATTAAAAGAAGAAGAGACACCGAAAAGTTCTCTTTGTAAGAGAGGAAAGGTCATGGGGAAGAGAGGCCTCACTAGAAACCCACCTGGCTGGCATCTTGATCTTGGATTTCTAGCCTCCAGAACTGTGAGACAATAAATTTCTGTGGTTTAAGCCATCAAATCTGTCATATTTGTTATGGCAGCCCAAGCTAACTAATTCAATCAAGTGTTCCTTTTTTAGTTTGCTGAGAGGTTTTTTTGTTTGTTTTTGGACATATATGGGTGTTGGATTTTATCAGATGCTTTTTGTACCTATTAAGATGATGATATGATTTTCTTTTTTGGTCTATTAATATATTGAATTACACTGATTGGTTTTTGAATGCTAAAACAGCCTTGTATTCCTGGGATAAGGCCAACTGGTCATGATATATTATCCCTTTTATGTATGGAATTTGATTTGCTAAAATTTTCAAGTAAAATGAAATTTAAGACAAAAGCCTTAATGGATGTATATAAAATACTGTACTGAACTCTTAGAGAATACATGTTATGTTTGATCACATGTGAAATATTTACAAAAAGTGGCCATGTACTAGTCCATTAAAAAAATCTTGACCAGTTCTTTTTTTTTGAGACAGAGTCTTACTCTGTTGCCCCAGGTAGAGTGCAGTGGACTTATCATAGCTCACTGCAACCTCAAACTCCTGGGCTCAATTGATCCTCCTGCCTCAGCCTTCCAAGTAGCTGGTGCATGGCACGATAGGATACCTGGATAATTTTCCTATTTTTACTAGCGATGGGGTCTCGCTGTTGCTCAGGCTGGTCTCAAACTTCTGACCTTAAGCGATCCTCCTGCCTTGACCTCTCAGAGTGCTAGAATTATGGATGTGAACTACCATGCCTGGTTAAATCTTGACCAATTCTGAAGAATTGATATCGTGCAGGCCACATGCTCTGATGACTGTGCAGTTAGATTAGAAATTAATAATAAAAAAGATAAATTGTTTCATACTTCTGAAAATTAAAAAGAACTTCTAATTAACTTGTGGAACAAAGAAGAAATCATCATAGAAAGTAAAAATATTTAGAACTGACTCATAGTCAAAATGTTATATCAAACTTGTGGTATGAAGATAAAGAGATATCGAAAGGGAAATTTTTAGCCTTTAAAAAGCTTCTGTTATAAGATGGTGACTATAGTTAATAACAATATATTGTTTTCTTGATAAATGCTAAGAGAGCAGATGCTAAGTGTTCTCACTACAAAATAACTGTAAGAGGTAATGCATATGTTAATTAGCTAGATTTAGTCATCCCTCAATGTATATATACCTCAAAACATCATGCTGTACACAGTGAACTCATGCAATTTTATCTGTCAATCAAAAAATAAAAATAAAAAATGTTTATTAGAAAAGAAGACAGGCCGAAAATTAATGAGCTAAGCAGCCGCCATTTTAAGCTATAAAAACAAAACAGAAGAAACTCAAAGAAAATAGAAGGAATGAAGCAATAAAAATAAGATTTCATTGTTTTATTTTTACATTGCATTAATTTAGAACAACTTGTTGAACTTTTGGTAAAATTTATATGGAATAACAAAAGCCCAAGAAATAAATAGCCAGTGCATTCCTAAAGAAGAAGAATAAATTGGGGGAGGTTATCTGTTAATACCTTCACAGATATTAAAACTTACAAAGCTCTTACTGTATCTTTATGTATTTAGACAACAGGGACATGGACAGGGACAGTCACAAGAGCAGAACAGAGGCGTGGAAACAGACACTGCTGTAGAGCATCCTTGATATGTGATGGAAACGGCACTGCAGTGTGGTGGGGAAGAAATTTTTAAAAAAATTAATGGTTCTGGGACAATTGCTTGTCCATATAGAAAAAGATTAAATTATATTGGATGCTGCATGCTACACAAAAATCAATTCCATATGGTTTAAAAACAGATGTGAAAGCCAAAACTTAAAAATTGGACTAAAGTTATAGAATATTTTTCTGACCTCATAATAAAAATTTTTAAACTATGACACAAAATTGCCAACCTTAAAATATTGATAAAGTCAGCTATATTAAAATAAAAAATTTTAATAAAGAGATATTATAAAGAAAGTGAAAATACAGCTCTGCGACTGGAGACATTTGTAATCCATATAACCGGTAAGAGATTGGTGTCCAGGAGAACTCCAAAAAAAATGAGTAGGAAAATGATAGACAACCCAATGGAAAATGAGAAAAGACATGAGCAGGCATCTCACAGAGATACACAAACATATGAAAAGATACACAACCTCCATAGTGATCCGAGGAGTGCAAATGACATCTGGAATGACATATCATTTTATATATACTGGATTGAAAACAAATTAATGTTTGACAATGCCAAAGGTTGATGAAGATGTGGAGCTAAGGAAATTTATCTAGATATTACCTAGGATGTTGAACACTTGTATTCCTTTTGACCCAGCAATTCCACTTTTAGAAATTCACCCTACAGAAACCCTTGAGCAGGTATACTTGACATCGTAGGTAAGAGTCTTCAGGCCAGGCACGGTGACTCATACCTGTAATCCCAGCACTTTGGCAGGCCGAGGCAGGAGGATCACTTGAGGCCGGGAGATTAAGACTAGCCTGGGCAACACAGTGAGACCCCATTCTAAAAAAAAAAAAATAAGCAAGCTCTCTCTTTGCTTTTCCTTTTGCTTGCCCTGCTGAGACAATGGGTCCGGTTGTCATCTGTGGCGTATGTACCATGCTCTGTAAACCTATATCTTGCTCTTGCCCTATAATCCTGTCTTTCTCTCTCCTCAATAAACTTCATTTTCATGCTTGCCTGAAAAAAAAAAAGAAATAAATTAGCTGGGTATGGTGGTGCACATCTGTAGTCCTAGCTACTCAGGAGGCTGAGATGGGAGGATCACTTGAGCCTAGGAACTTGAGGCTCTAGTGTGCTATGATCATGCCTGTGAAAAGCCACTACACTCCAACCTAGGTGACATAGTGAGATCCTGTTAAAAAAAAAAAAAAAGAATGTTCAAGCATCATTATTCACAACAGCACACATACACACACACTTAGCAAAAAGTAAATACTGCAAATGTTCCTAGGTACAGGGAAAAATAGATAAATTGTGACCTATAAGTATAATGGATACCATACAGCAGTGAAAATTAATAAACTAGTGTTTTGTACAACAAGATGTGTGAAACTTAAAACTATAATTTTGAATGGCAAGAAAGTCCCAAAATATGACTTTCAGTAATTTTGTATGGCATTGAGGAAAAGGAGGTTAAGAAAAAAGTGGAATATGCAGTTAGATGCAGCAGTTTTAACAACATTCTAGTTCTTAAGTTGAATGGTGAGTTCTCTGCAGTTCATTTTATTATGAAGCTTAATGACATACATATGGTGTATATGTGTATATATA
>CAUYRT010108209.1:0-17272 GCA_963574885.1 Lepilemur ruficaudatus
GAGCTCCTTATATATCCTAGTTATTAGTCCCTTGTCAGACAGATGGTTTGCAAATACTTTCTTTCATTCTGCGGGTTGTCTCTTCATTTTGTTGATTGTTTCTTTTGCTGTGCAGCAGCTTTTTAACTTGATGTGATTTAATTTGTCCCATTTTGCTTTGGTTGCCTGTGGAAAGCAGTAGTTCTTAAAACTGAGTTTCTTGTACTGGGGTATAGATATGTCCCAGAGTAGGTGTGATTGCACATATGCATGTGTCTGGAGTTTTCACAGGCATAGGAAAAGTAAAAGGGTATCATCTCTCAGTGTGAATTTTACTTAAAAATTTTGGATAGTTTTGGGACCAGGATGATGATATGTGATGTATTGGGTTGGGGGGAGGGTGTTTATATAGTTGAAGGAAAATTTTACATGAAGTTTGGGGATAAAACAAAAGACCTCAGAAAAAGTTTGTACTGTGCAGTAGTCTCTTTGGACTATAATGCACTTTGTTTTTACCTTTACTGATTCTTCAGTAGGGAAGTTTGTGAAGCAGAGACTCAGAACATTCTTTTGTAAATATGATTTTCTTGTTAGTATTTTCCAAGATAGCTCAGTCACCAAGAAATTATTGATAAAGAAAGTCTGTTGATTCCTCAGTTAACCAGTTATAGCAACCACTAGTGTGCAGCTCAAGGACTAGGATTCCCTTTATCTTATGGCCAACAATATGTCTCTTAAAATTCACAAAATGCCAGATTTTTATATTAAAATCAGGTTCTTTTTAATATGAAGTGATGTCATGGTAAAACTATTTTATTATTTTAAAAGACAAGAAAATATATTTTAAAAATAAAACAACAGTACTGCTTTTAGTTCCTTTTTCTTTGAAGATGATATTTTGCTTGAAATTAAAAAAAAAAGTTCTCCCTAGGATTCCTCTGTCAGTTGGGCCAGTGTTTATGACCCTGCTAGTCGTTCCTCTGTCAATTTCTGTGGTAGTTAAAACTTCCAGAGTAGAAAATTCTCCTTATAACTGCCAAAAAGAGAGGAAAAAGAACAAAAACTAGGGTGTTTGTATCCTAATTATGATGGCCTGTCATTACCAGTTCTCTTTAAGGAAGCAACAATGTTAAAAAAATATATATAAATATGTAAAGTACTTAATCTTCTAGTTCTTTTGGACTAGAAAAACTACTTGTTGCACTACAGAGCAACGAGTTTTCTTTAGTTTTTCTACCAAAATACTTTTTTCCCCTGTGAATATGGTTGGCGAGTAATTTATCTGTGCACTTACGTGTATAGGCCGCCACCCCGACACGCTCCTGTGTCTGTACATGTGTCTGTCTTAATACATGTGCGTGTGTATGTACACTCTTACATTTTTTCTCATTGACTGTCTCATATCGAGGTGTCTCCGGTGAGATAGCAGGCGCTCATAGAAAGCTATCCTGTGGAACATTTCTGGAGGCCACTGGAAAAAGATAGATGGTTACCATAATAATAATTTTGGGTTTTTCCTCAATAGCCTTTGCCTGATGATTTCTGGGTCATGTGCTTTTGATTGATTTGGCTTCCTTCTTTCTGACACTGAGGAAGTATTAATAGTTATGAACTGTACAGGAATGCTTGCATCTCTTAGAGATAGGAGTGTAAGGTACTACAAGGATTCTTCAGATTAACATTTATCTATTACTAAGGATATCTTTTTCAGCTTTCCAGTTTTGCCAAAGAAGCTTCTAATGTATGCTGCAAGTATAGGGGGCAAGACATATGTTGAAGTCTAACCTTGATATTCACAACTTTAATAGAGAAATCAAGGACATTGAAATTGATAGCAAAGATGTACTAAGTGACTTGAGTTCTGGGTTCCAACTGCAGAGTCAGCTTCCCATTTTATACTAATTTTAGAGGAATAGAAAGGAGTGATTCATTCTTCCTGTGGGGAATAGAAGGGAAATTAGAAAACTATTACTGTTTTAAAACTTGAGTCCTGGTAAAGATTGTGCTTTGGGAATCCTGACTGCCCATCCCCTCCCCCAATAGTTTTCTTGCTGACAACTCTGTGGCCTGTGGTGGGTTTTTTGTTTGTTTTTGTTTTTTACATGGATGATTTTGTTGCCTAAATGCCAAGTGAAATTTGTATTTCACTTGCCAAGTAATTTTGTGTTTCACATGTCTTATACTTAATCCTTGATTGCTGTTAACATTGAACCAGGTATATATATTCCTTGATAAACTGTTTTGTGGGAAAGTGAATTTTAATTTTCTTTTGAAGAGTGCACACTATGTCCTTTTCCAGCCATTTCTATCTTTGTATACAGTTTTACTACCATACATAGTTTCCTAAGGATATTTTAAGGTGGTGTATAAACCTTTAAAAAATGTAATAAATGCCAGAAAACCATTTCTGGCTATGCTTCTGTGGTTTAAGCTACAAGCTAAAGAGAGTAATCAGGATATGATGAGCAGCAAAGTTTATTGTCATTATTTAAAAACATTTTTTGACATAAAAGTTCCTGATTCATTTTTCAATGAATTTAAAGTTTGACAATACACTGCTTCAGTTTGAAATAAAGTCTTAATGTCTTTTCTTTTATTCTGTAATGACCTCATGGCTAGGTGAAAAGCTACGAGTCCTTGGTTACAACCAGAATGGTGAGTGGAGTGAAGTTCGTTCTAAGAATGGACAGGGTTGGGTGCCAAGCAACTACATCACCCCAGTGAACAGCCTGGAAAAACATTCCTGGTACCATGGACCTGTGTCACGCAGTGCAGCAGAGTATCTGCTCAGCAGTCTAATCAATGGTAGTTTCCTGGTGCGAGAAAGTGAGAGCAGCCCTGGGCAGCTGTCGATCTCACTCAGGTACGAGGGGCGTGTGTATCACTACAGGATCAATACCACCACAGATGGCAAGGTAAGACTTGGCAGTAACCACCTTTAGGTTGTAGACTGGCTGCTCTGTAGAAATAATACTCAGAATGACTGAAGTGAAATATAGTTTTTATGTCTGACATAAAATATTTGCTAACTTTGTGGGTTTGGACTATTTTGGCATGTTAGAGCTTGCTCTTTTCAAAAAGATATGGTAATGGAAATTTAAAACAGTATTATATTGATAGTTTAATGATAAGCTAAATTTGAAGGTGAAGAATGAGGGAACTACTTTATAAGTTAGCTGTTCTAATCATTAGTACACAAATATATACCCATTGCCTTGGCATAGAATTTGTAAATTAACCTTGTCTTTTTGAAAATTATAATAATCTCTACTAGAAAGTTTACAGAGTAAGAGTATAGACTTCTGAGACTGGTGTTGATCGTTAATGTATGTTAATATAAATAGATCAGTCATTTAGCAATTGGTGTATTGGAAGGACCAATCATGTTAGTTAGAATGGAAGTGTTAGAATGGAAGTGTTATGTTATAAACTATAAAGCATGATCTTATGTCAGCTGTTTTTCTACTGGACAGTAAACTTAGGTTGAATCATTTCTTCCATTCTTCCCCTCTATGTGATAATGCATAGTGGGAGAAAGCACAGGCTTTGGAGCAAGCAGACCTGGTTTGCTTTGTAACTGTACCATTTATTAACTTTGTGACCTTATATAAGCCTCAATTTTCCTGTCTAAAATTAAATCTTTATTGCATTGTTGTAAGGATTCAATGAAATAATTTCTATAAAACATATTGGCTGGTACAAAGTAGGAAATAAGTAAGTTATTAGTTCTCTTTCTTTTGCACCATCATACACACATAATATGCTGTCTCTTGACTAAACCAAATAGAATCAGATAAATAATACTGTAAGAGAGTTATATGCCCAACAGAAATGAGTGCATTATGTGTACCAGAAGATATATACAGGAATGTTCATAACAGCATATTTTGTGATAGCCAAAAACTGGAAACACCCACATATCTAATAACAGTAGACTCTATTAATATTAATCAATTGTGGTATATTCATAAAATGGAATCTCATACAGCAACAAAAATGAACATAGCAATGCCACACATAGTACCATCAGGGAAAACGATGGCCTACCAGCTGCCTGCTTTTGTAAATAAAATTTTATTAGAATATAGCCAAACCCATTTGTTTGGTTACTTTTTATTTCTGGGCAGTGCTGAGTAGTTGTGATAGAGACCTTATGGCCACAAGGCTAAAATATTTATTATCTGGCCCTTTAGAAAAAAGTTTGTAAAGTTGAGTGAAAGGGATTAGTGTTTGCCCTGGGTGAGGATCGGGAGAGTGGGAATGACTGCTGATGGGTATGGGGTTTCTTTTTGGGGTGGTGGAAATGTTCTGGAGTTAGATAGTTGTAATGTTTGGACAACCTTGTGACTATACTAAAAACCACTGAATTGTATACCTTAAAATGGTGAATTTTATGGTATGTGAATTATATTGCAATAAAAAAAAGTTGAGTGGAAGACAGCAGACACAAACAATACACATCGTATGGTTTCATTTGTCTGTAGTTCAGAAACAGGCAAAGCTAATCTAAGGCATTAGAAGTCAGAATAGTGGTTACCTTTGCAGGGGTAAATAGCTGGGAGGTGTGTGGAGTGTTGTAATTCTTGATGTGGTTGATATTTACATGAGTGAGTTTATTTTATAAAAATCATCAGTTCTCCATTTATGAATCACATATCTTTCTGTATATAATAAAACAAAAGTTTCTTTTTAAAAAATAACAAGCTCCCTTGGGAGGTATAGCCAAAGACTACTCTTACTTTATACTTCTTAATTGCTTATCACAAATTAAAAACTATTTTGTTAACAACTCTCTGAAATCAAATTGTGGCTGTTTTTTAAAAGAATGGCCTGGACACTCAAGTGCACATTGTAATAAAAAATTTTAAGACATTTGAATACCCTCCTCCTACCAAAAAAATTTAAATAAGTGATTTTCAAATTATGTTCTGTGCAAGATTCTGAGGTGGTATTTCTGAAAATTTTACAACTACCAAGTTTACTTGGGGGGAAAAAAAAAAAAAAACCCAAGTCTCTGCTTGCCTACTTTAATCAAAGCATGTCTTTCTTTACCTTGTGTGTGTGTGTGATTTTTCTGTAGACAGAGTCTCACTCTGTAGCCTTGGCTAGAGTGCAGTGGCATCATTGTAGCTTACTACAACCTCAAACTCCTGGGCTCAAGGGATCCTCCTGCCTCAGCCTCCTGAGTAGCTGGGACTATAGCTGCATGCCACAATGCATGGCTAATTTTTCTATTTTTAGAAGAGGCAGGATCTCACTCTTGTTCAGGCTGGACTTGAATTCCATAGCTCAAGCAGTTTTCTTGCTTGGGCCTCCCAGAGTGCTAGAATTATTGGCGTGGGCCAGTGCGCCTAGCCCAGACAGATATTTTGAAAGCTTTTCCGCCAGTACTGAGCTAATTTAATTTAGGAAGAATAGGAAGAGTTGTTTAAATAAGATTAAACTAAAGTTCTGTGTTTCCCCTTACCATCATCATTGAACTCTTTTATATACCTCAATTAAGAAAACCTCCTATCTTTATATATTTTAGCCAGTGAGATAAGGACTTTTTTTTTTTTTTTTTTTAAAAGTCTTGATCTCTTTTCAAGTTGTTTAGCTTTTCTCCCTTTCTCACCAGGTATATGTGACTGCTGAGAGTCGCTTTAGCACCTTGGCAGAGCTTGTTCACCATCACTCCACAGTGGCTGATGGGCTGGTGACAACACTACACTACCCAGCACCCAAGTGTAATAAGCCTACAGTCTATGGTGTGTCCCCCATCCATGACAAATGGGAAATGGAACGAACAGATATTACCATGAAGCACAAACTTGGGGGCGGTCAGTATGGAGAGGTTTACGTTGGTGTCTGGAAGAAATACAGCCTTACAGTTGCTGTGAAAACACTGAAGGTGGGTTGCTGAGAATTACTATTTTCAGGCATCTTTTTCTTTTGTGCTCAATCACTTGGAAATATCAGTGTGCCCTTCTTTAACTTTGGAACATTTTCCACCCACTGGTGCCAAACACATCAGCAAATTGTGATGATTAACCCTAGTGCCATTGCTGGCAATGCAGGGGCAGATTATTCACTGCAGTGCGGTGAAACCCAGTGTGAGACAGGTTTGTCTCTGGAGGCTGTTGATGTAAATCTTAGTGGGAGGTTAGAAGCAAATTACAAGTTATAAAAGCAAAACAAGTTGTTTTGCTTCCTGAGAATGACTCTGCTGGACTGAATTCTTTGGGCGTTGTCGGAGAATCATGGGGCTCATTCTGTCCTTTATCTCCCTGCTTTGTTGCACCTCCCATGTCTTTGCAATTAGATCACTTCTTCTTCTTAATATTCACAGAAGTCTTTTTCCTGATGTTACTCCATCTCGTCTTTAAGTATCCTGGTATCAGATTGTAGGGTTTTCACTCATTTGATTCTTTGAAGATTCTCCCAGAGCCTCAGTAGCTCTGGTATATCACTCATAAGGACTATTCTTCAGCTGTGAGTAGTAATCAGTTCTGTTTATTAAGCATATTCTGAATATGAAACAATATATGAAGCCTTGCAAACATGCATTGCTCCTTAAAAAGCTTATGATCTAATTAGGAAGATAAACATGTAAACAGTTAATTGCTCTTTCTCCTTGTTCAAAGGCTGAGATATCTAGAGGAGTAAACTATCAGAGAGTTGAATTATCCAATCCAAGTCTCCTGTGTTTCAGTTGATTATAGGACATGATTGCTGAATTTTTATCATCCTGCTAATTTTTACTCCAGTTTCTAATATTGGATAAATTCAAGGGCATTTTTTCTTAGTTGGATTTCTATAGACCATATTAGGTTATGATAAAATTTTTTTAAATAATATGCTAAAATGTTCAAAAGATGCTTTTTTACTTTTAGAGCTGATGTTTTAGGATGGTGAGTTGACTTAAATGATTAAGATGGGGGTTTGTCCCTTTCCTTCTTCTTTCTTCCCTTTCCCTTTTTCCAGGAAGATACCATGGAGGTGGAGGAGTTCCTAAAAGAAGCTGCAGTGATGAAGGAAATCAAGCATCCTAATCTGGTACAACTATTAGGTGAGGAAGCTTGCCTGAACCATAGATTTCCTCAAGGATACTTACCTCTCAATCCTTTGTTACCAGATCCTTCTTTTGAATCACCATGGTGGAACCTCCAAATGTGAATCCACTTATAAATAAATGGCTATCATTTTAGTGAGGAGGCTCTGTGTTTGAAAACTGGCCAAGAAACAGTGGCCTGGATTGGTTTCAGTGTATAAAACTGCTCAGTTTGTGGTAGTTGCCCCAGATTAAAAGTTTAGAAGTGTTCAAAATAGTACCAAGCCAAAAACTGTCACAAAACAGTTTTGCAAAATAAACATTAAACAGGGGACTATTGAAAAGAAGCAATTAAAAATTGTGACCACACCCATCGGTTTACCTTTTACAAGCAGGAAATGATAGATTGTAGATCTATCTACTATGATAGATTGGCTTGTCACCTGTTCAGGTCACAAAGAGACCTTTCACTAAACCCTGTTTCCTTTTTAAAATAGGACCAGTTTCTTTGGATGTTCACATTGAGCCAATCTATCCCAAAGGAAGTAGTTTCTCATTGGTTCATTGTAAGGAATCTGCCATATATCAGCTAAATCTTTGACTCTGGAAACAGAATCTTTTTATAAAGCATTATTGCAGGGCTCACATAGTCTTCAGCATGTGCACAATGGCTGTTACTTTTAGGTAAGTATTGTTAAGTGTGCAGTAGAGGAGGAGAATCATGGGCACGTAGAGAACTCTAGAAGTTTTGGTCTTCTTGGCCCCTTATGGAATTAATACAGGTAACTTTACTTTTGCTCAAACAAGCAAATACTCAAAGGCATATGAATTTCCGGAGAAAAATATGATGGAAGCAAAGATTCTCTTATCAACCAACTTCTTAATTTTTGCTATATTAATTTCGGAGAATGTGGTGGTAAGAAGAGAAAAGATTACTGCTGAACTAGACCTAAAAGATTGTCAAATTTTTCTTTGCTGACATGGCTGGGAGTATTTGAATGTATGTAGTCTAATAAAACAAACTGCTCTTCAACTGTCAGGCGTGTGTACTTTGGAGCCACCGTTTTACATTGTGACTGAATATATGCCGTACGGGAATTTGCTTGATTATCTCCGAGAGTGCAGCCGAGAAGAGGTGACTGCGGTTGTGCTGCTTTACATGGCCACTCAGATCTCGTCTGCAATGGAGTACTTAGAGAAGAAGAATTTCATCCACAGGTGCGTGAAACCTGCTTATTTCCTGTGACTAACAATGAAGCCATCTTGCTTGACGTGAAAAGGAATAATTTGAGAACCTTTCCAGAAATTTTCAGATGATTTAAGAAAGTAGTTCTCTGTTTCACAGGGCCCATTATAATGTCATTTCCAACTTGTAAATTTACTGTACTCTGATTAAAATATTAATGAGGGGCTTTTGCTAGTCTCAAAACAGAGAACTGTCTCTTTATATTGCCCAGCACTATATCCAAGATCCTTTTGCTCCATCTAGCGGCTGAATTTTAAAAATAGCTTTCTGTCTTAGTAAAGAACTTAAAGCCCTGTGGAAAAGCATTGGTCTATTGCTTACCTGTGAAACCTGTTGCAACATATTTATAAGTAGAAACCCATTTTATAAAGACTGATTTATTTGGCATCACATAACTGCCTCTTGATGAGTACTCTATAAAAGATATGTAATCAGTGGCTTTCTACCATGTTAGTGATTATCATAAAATACTACCATATTTGTCAGCACTTACTTATGAACTCTAAGGTAGCACAAAGAACTAAGTAAGAATAGAGCATTCATGACCATTTTCTTCATCATCTGAATGGAATCACATTAGGATTCTCTTTCCCACAGAGATCTTGCAGCTCGTAACTGCCTAGTGGGAGAAAACCATGTGGTAAAAGTGGCTGACTTTGGCTTGAGTAGATTGATGACTGGAGACACCTATACTGCTCATGCTGGAGCCAAATTTCCTATTAAGTGGACAGCACCAGAGAGTCTTGCCTATAATACATTCTCAATTAAATCTGATGTCTGGGGTAAGGTTGAAAGGGACTTTTTCCTGAGTATGTCTTTTTGTTTTCTTTATAAATGCCCTTAATTCTTTATAGCTTCTCTTTTATATGATATTCAGTATCCTCTGCCTTTATCCTCATCCATATTCAGTCATACAGCAAGCTATCTGCCAGTACTGTGCTTAGCATAGAAAGAAGTATAAATAAGAAAATTTTAGAAAGCCCCTGCCTTCAAAGAGCTCACAGTCTAGATCTCATATTGCATTACAGTTCTAATGATCCTCTCTGTAAAGCTCCCTATTTTTCACATTAGGTTTTGTTACTCATTTCCAGAGCTCTGTGACACAGAGCACTCTTTACAGAGAAGGCATGATGAGCTTTCATCTTCAGTTTTTTTTTTTTTTTGAGACAGAGTCTCACTGTGTTGCCTGGGCTAGAGTGCCGTGGCATCAGCCTAGCTCACAGCAACCTCAAACTCCTGGGCTCAAGTGAATCCTTCTGGCTCAGAATTCCGGGGAGGTGGGACTACAAGCATGCGCCACCATGCCCGGCTAATTTTTTTTTCTATATATATTTTTAGTTGGCCAATTAATTTCTTTCTATTTTAAGTAGAGATGGGGTCTCGCTCTTGCTCAGGCTGGTTTCGAACTCCTGACCTTGAGCGATCCTCCCACCTCGGCCTCCCAGAGTGCTAGGATTACAGGTGTGAGCCACCTCATCTTGAATTTGTCCTTGTAAACTGATCTTGTTTCTACTGCCCTGAGAAGCAGTATGACTTGGTAGAGGCTTATTAGACTAAAAAAATCTGCAAATTTGGATTGTAGGCCAATAGAAATAGATGTAGGATTTTAGGTCCACTCCCCCCCTTTTTTTTTTTTTGAGACAGAGTCTCACTGTGTTGCCTGGGCTAGAGTGCTGTGGCGTCAGCCTGGCTCACAGCAACCTTAAACTCCTGGGCTGAAGTGATCCCTCTGCCTCAGCCTCCCGAGTAGCTGGGACTACAGACATGTGCCACCATGCTCGGCTAATTTTTTACATATATTTTTAGTTGGCCAATTAATTTCTTTCTATTTTTTAGTAGAGACGGGGTCTGGCTCTTGCTCAGGCTGGTTTTGAACTCCTGACCTTGAGCAATCCACCCGCCTCAGCCTCCCAGAGTGCTAGGATTATAGGCGTGAGCCACCACGCCCAGCCTCTAAGTCCCTTTTTAACCAGAAATTTCAAAGTCAGAAATAACCTAATTGTGACATAATCAAACAAGTCCTTTTTTCTAATGTGAATTTTATCTAATTATAAGTAAATCTATTTTTATTTTACTCCTGTAATATTAGCTGACTTTAAAACCATTAAACTCATTAAATACAGTAGTTCCCCCTTGTCCTCAGGAGAATATATTCCAAGACCCCCAATGGATGCCTGAAACTGAGGATAGTGCTGAATCCTACATGTACCGTGTTTATATACTGTGTTTGGATCTGGTAACTGAAGGGCTACTAAGTGACTAAAGGGTTAGGTAGAGTCTACAGAGTGGATACGTTGGACAAAGGGGTGATTCATATGCCAGGCAGTAAGGAGCAGGATGGCTTGAGATTTCATCCCGCTACTCAAGAGTAGCATGCAATTTAAAAATTATGAATTATTTATTTCTGGAATTTTCCATGTAATATTAATATTTCTTATCTGAGGTTGAGTTTGAGTAACTGAAACCACAAAAAGCAAAACCAGAGATAAGGGGGCGACTGCTGTGGATCAAAGACTGTTCTAAGAATAGTTGGGTTATGCCTCATGCTTCTTTTTTTTTTGAGACAGAGTCTCACTCTGTTGCCGGGCTAGAGTGCCGTGGCATCAGCCTAGCTCACAGCAACCTCAGACTCTTGGGCTCAAGCAATCCTTCTGCCTCAGCCTCCCGAGTAGCTGGGACTACAGGCATGTGCCACCATACCCGGCTAATTTTTTCTCTATATATTTAGTTCGCCAATTAATTTCTTTCTATTGTTAGTAGAGACAGGATCTCGCTCTTGCTCAGGCTGGTCTTGAACTCCCGAGCTCAAACAATCCACTCCCGTCGGCCTCCCAGAGAGCTAGGATTACAGGCGTGAGCCACCACGCCCGGCCACATGCTTCTTAAATGGTCAAAGTTTATTCTTCCCCACTGTAGTACAAGGAATCTAAATTAAAATTGGGAAATTTAAATAGAACTGTCTTGAGATTATCTGCTGCATTCCTGTGGCAGATATCTTAGAAGGACAAGTCATGCTGTAAGAATCAATACAAGAGTATATTAATGTTATTGTATTAATAACTGTGTGAATGTTATCCAAAATTTGAGAGAGAATTAGTTATATAAAATAAATAGTAAATCAGAGAGGAAACATTAAGATCTTTTTTTAAATCCCTTATGCAGCTTTTGGGGTACTATTGTGGGAAATTGCTACATATGGAATGTCACCATATCCAGGTATTGACCTGTCTCAGGTCTATGATCTACTGGAAAAAGGATATCGAATGGAACAGCCTGAGGGATGCCCCCCTAAGGTTTATGAACTTATGAGAGCGTGTGAGTATTTTTGCATATTTTAATTTTGAAAGTTTAAAGTAGCAATTCAGAACAGTTAACAAAATTAGAAACATTGCTCCTCTCAGTGCTGTTAGATTGAATCTAGCCTTATGACATTTAAAGAGTTTGTCATTGATTAGCCAGTTTTCATACCACATACCATTGAGTCTTACTGGAATCCAAGAACAGTTTTTCGTGGCCTAAATATTGACCCAATTTTCAAAAACATTTATGTATTTAATAAGAACATAGTTTAGAGATTAAAGTAGGGGGAGGGCTGCTTTCAACTAGATAAGAATACTTGCTAAAGATTAAGGCAAATGCCCCAAAGTAACCTCTGGGATGAATAAATAGAAGCATTTGAGTGCTTAAAGGTGAGAAAGTAGGAAGGTGAGCAGTGAATTACATTGCAGTTGTGTTTGAACATAAGACTTTGTGTTCTTTTCTCTTTGAGCATGGGTTTACTGCCCTTTGTCAAATGTGAACTCTAAGTACAGTTAATTATTTATAAGGTTAGACTGAGTTTGAAGACAGGTTTTACTTCATTTTTCAAGTGGAAGAAAACTTGCCATTTTCTAAACCATCTCCCCATCTCTCCATATAGTAGAGGGAATAGGAGCTAAGGATAAATAGAAGGACCAGCTTTGGGAAATGAGTTCATTACACTTCTGAGCTAGAGCTGAGAAGCGGCTGCATCGCTATAATTGTAGACACGCTTTAACTCTGCTTTAATAAGCACATGTCATGATGCATGGGACTCACTATTAGGTATGCCACTAGAGATACACACACACACACACACACACACACACACACACACACACACACACACACACACACACACACACACACATACATACATATATATGTAATTCCTACAAAGAGCTTTTAATATTTTCTTCTTCTGTTACATAGGCTGGAAGTGGAGCCCTGCTGATAGGCCCTCTTTTGCTGAAACACATCAAGCTTTTGAAACCATGTTCCATGACTCCAGCATTTCTGAAGGTGAGAATCTGGTGGATTTACCGTTGGTGGCTAGTTCTGGGCGCTGGTGGTGATAATCATAGTAATTACATTTCAAAAATGATCATTTCTTATAGTTTGAGGCTCCATTTCAAGGTGTTAAATTAGTTTTTGGCCTTTATTCTTGTGTTGCTTTTTATTTTTTTGCTATTTCTCAGTGTGTCTTTGTGTCTCATATATTTATCATGATGTAATTATTTTTAATTAGAAATTAATCTCTCCATAAAGAAAATTAGTAAGTTTGGTAGTTCTTTAAACAGCAATACTTATGATGCAGGGAAGAGACAAGGAAAAAAATAAATATAAAAAATATTCCAACTCTCTGAACCACATATACAAAGGCAGAACCAAGTCATAAAAGCAATATCTAGAAATTCCATTTGTGGAACTAGATCTTAATGAAATATTTAAGAGTATACACAAAGATTGAGCTACAAGTATGTTGCATCAGAGTGTAGTTTATAATATTGAGGAATTAGGAACAACTTAGATATCTAGTTGACTTTATTATATCCATATAATTGAATATATTTAAAACAATATTCTTAAATATATTGACATGGAAAGGTGTTTAGAATAAACAGGTTAAGTTATCAATAGAGACAAACCCTTTTTTTTGATTTAAAAAAACAAGTGTATAGATAAATACAGGCAATTTCTTAACTTTTGTATATAAAGCCTCTACAATTATCTGCAAAAGTCAAACAATATATTTGTTATAAAGAGAGAGAGGCTTATTCCTAGAGAACTGAAAATACAGAATTCTTAGTATCACCTGCCTATTAGACACTGTGATATAGTTCTGGAATTTTATACGTATTTTTCAAATTTTTCCTTTCTTTCATAATCAAATAGAGTTGACTACTTAAGTTCAAGTTTTAAAATATTAGAAGAGAAAATCAGGCAGATTGGATTTTGTCCACTTTCTTTAGTGATTTATCATATCAGTTAAGAAGAAAGGGAAAAGGGAAGCCTAACACTAAAGTTTAATGAAAAATACTTCATCCTAGACCTTGGATACATGGAACTTCTGTAGCTTGGAGAGGGCACAGCTGTCTGTCACAGCACTCTTCTTTCTTCTGTGTGCTTTATTTCCTAGGGAGTCAAAGTGCTACTAGTCATGGGTATTAGCCAAAGAGTAGGGTCCACTTTTTTGGTACTTTTGTTTCAATTTTTAACTGCTCTTGAATCCTTAGTTTAATATTTCTGTTTCTCTTGAAAATATATTCTTTAAGAAAACCAACCCCTTATCTAAGCTAATTTGAATTCAAAATTGCTAAACAAGAAACTTAACACTGAACCCACATAGTATTGATCATTTAATCTGAGTCAGGCCCTATACTATGTCTGGAGACAGATAAGACACAGTTCCTGGCCGGGCGGTGGCTCATGCCTGTAATCCTAACACTCTGGGAGGCTGAGGCGGGTGGATTGCTCAAGGTCAGAGTTCGAACCAGCCTGAGAAAGAGCAAGACCCCGTCTCGACTAAAAAAAAAAAATAGAAAGAAATTAATTGGCCAACTAAAAATATATAGAAAAAATTAGCTAGGCAGCGTAGCGCATGCATGTAGTCCCAGCTACTTGGGAAGCTGAGGCAGAAGGATCGCTTGAGCCCAGGAGTCTGAGGTTGCTGTGAGCTAGGCTGATGCCACAGCACTCTAGCCCAGGCAACAGAGTGAGACTCTGTCTCAAAAAAAAAAAAAGACACAGTCCCTAATTAAAAGGATGTATTTATGAATCAGTTTTATGGGAAAGAAACCCAACTCCAACTTTGTTAAGCAATAAAAGGAAGATTTATAACCAAACCATGGAAAAGCAGGGATGGTGCTAACTTCAGAGGCTGAAGGACTCTTATAGCTTTGGGTCTTCCTCCTTCCTCTCTTTTTTCTCCCCCACCTCCTTCCCATGCCCATCCTTATCTAGTTTCTTTTCTTTTTTTTTTTTTTTGAGACAGAGTCTCACTCTGTTGCCCTGGCTAGAGTGCCGTCGTATCAACCTAGCTCACGGCAACCTCAAACTCTTGGGCTCAGGCAGTCTTCCTGCCTCAGCCTCCCGAGTAGCTAGGACTACAGGCATGTGCCACCCTGCCTGGCTAATTTTTTCTATATATTTTTAGTCGGCCAATTAATTTCTTTCTATTTTTAGTAGAGACAGGGACTTGCTCTTGCTCAGGCTGGTTTCAAACTCTGACCTTGAGTGATCCACCTGCCTCAGGCTCCCAGAGTGCTAGGATTACAGGCGTGAGCCACTGTGCCCAGCCTATCTAGTTTCTCTGTATTTTCACCTCTGTACATTTACGTCATCCTCAGAATCCTCCAAGTAGCACGGGACACAATTGCCAGCATCCCTGAGGTCATATCTTTAAAACTTGGCTGGGCGTGGTGGCTCACGCCTGTAATCCTAGCACTCTGGGAGGCCGAGGTGTGAGGATCGCTCAAGGTCAGGAGTTCGAAACCAGCCTGAGCAAGAGCAAGTCCCCATCTCTACTAAAAATAGAAAAAAATTAATTGGACAACTAAAAATATATAGAAAAAATGAGCCGAGCATGGTGGCACATTTCTGTAGTCCCAGCTACTTGGGAGGCTGAGGCAGGAGGATCGCTTGAGCCCAGGAGTTTGAGGTTGCTATGAGCTAGGCTGACGCCATGGCACTCAAGCTCGGGCAACAGAGTGAGACTGTGTCTCAAAAAAAAAAAAAAAAAGTTAAATAAAACTCATGACCAAAAAAACCAGAATGTCTGGCTCTAGTTGCTGTGCATAGCAGCATAAGAAAGGAATCTCGCCAAGTGTGGTGGTGCTACTTAGGAAGCCAGGTGGAAGGATCGCTTGAGGCCAGGATGTTGAGGCTGCAGTGAGCTATGATCGTCACATCACTGCACTGCTGTCTGTGTGACAGAGTGAGACCCCATCTCTTAAAAAGGAAAAGAAAAGAAAGGAACCTCATTGGCATGAAAAGAAAGCAACCCTCATTGGGTTATGTGTCATGTTCCCACTCTTGTGGAAAGTTAATTTTTAAAATAATTACCAGAAAAAGGAGCCAGACACAGTAGTGTGTGCCTTAGTCCCATCTACTCAGGAGGCTGAGGTGGGAGAATCACTTGAGCCCAGGAGTTTGAGGCCAGCCTGAGCAACCATAGTGAGACCCCTGTCCTCCCACTGCCTCCCCCCCAAAAAAAAAATAACGAAAAAAGTTGTAAAATAATCATAAAATTTCACAATTTAATTGATCCTACCTGCTTCATTTTTGCTTAGGAATGAATAGCAAAGTATGTCTTTGCCTCAGTAAAAGCCACAAAACCCATGGCCAAGATTTAATTAGCCAAGGCTTACTAATGGGGTGAACACCGTTGCAAGAGCCTAATTTGCTTTGTTTGCATAAAATGGAGTGAATTGTACCTACCCTCCTTCTTAGTGTGAGGTGCAACCTAAAAATCAAAATATCTGCAGATATTTGTCCACTTTGTTCAACCTCTGAACAGGCACTTAGTAAGCAGGTATATCCAAATGACCAATAAGCATATGAAACCATGCTCAACATAACTCATCATCACAGAAAGACAAAATAAAACCACAGTGAGATACCACTACATGCCTACCAGAATAGCTAAAATTAAAATCAAACAAAAAAAATGATAAGATCCAATTTTAACAAGCATGCAGAGTAACCAGAACTTTTATACACTGCTAGTGGGAGTGTAAATTAGTACAGTCATTTTGGGAAAGTTTGGCAGGACCCAATAAAACTGTACCTTGTGACCCACCAGTTCTCCAAGGTCTATACCAAACAGATGTGCCTACAGTTGTGAGCCAAGCCGCGTAGCAGGATGTTCCTAGCAATGTACCTGTACTCTCAAAACTGGCAATAACCTAAACACCCATCAGGAGAACAGATGGATTTTGATGTATTCACACATTGACATACTACACAGCAATGAGGAGGAACCCCTGCCACATACAACAACGTGGATGAATCTGCAGACCTAACATTGAGCAAAAGAAGCCAGACAAAATTTGAGTACATACTTTATGATTCCTTTTATATATCTTAGTACTTTACTCTCCAGTTCTTTCTCTGCTGTGTGCCTTTTCTGAAAAGAAAATGTCCTTTTCTCTGTTACAAAATTGTTCTTTTTATCAGTTCCCTTGTCATCTTCACAGAGGTAGCTGAGGAGCTTGGGAGAACCGCCTCATCATCATCTGTTGTTCCATACCTGCCCCGGCTACCTATCCTTCCTTCCAAAACTCGGACACTGAAGAAACAGCTGGAGAACAAGGAGAACATTGAAGGGGTACAAGATGTCACAGAAAACTCTGCTTCCAGTTCAGCACCAGGTATGGGTCCCTACTCAGATAGAATCAAAATAGAGCCGGGCGCGGTGGCTCACGCCTGTAATCCTAGCACTCTGGGAGGCCCAGGCGGGTGGATCACTCAAGGTCAGGAGTTCAAAACCAGCCTGAGCAAGAGCGAGACCTCGTCTGTACTATAAATGGAAAGAAATTAATTGGCCAACTAAAAATATATGTAAAAAATTAGCCGAGCATGGTGGTGCATGTCTGTAGTCCCAGCTACTCGGGAGGCTGAGGCAGAAGGATTGCTTGAGCCCAGGAGTTTGAGGTTGCTGTGAGCTAGGCTGATGCCACGGCACTCTACAGCCCGGGCAACAGAATGAGACTGTGTCT
>CAUYRT010108210.1:0-73569 GCA_963574885.1 Lepilemur ruficaudatus
GACCCCGTCTCTACTAAAAAGATAAAGAAATTAATCGGCCAACTAAAAATATATAGAAAAAATTAGCCAGGGTGGCACGTGTCTGTAGTCCCAGCTACTCGGGAGGCTGAGGCAGAAGGATTGCTTGAGCCCAGAAGTTTGAGGTTGCTGTGAGCTAGGCTGACGCCATGGCACTCTAGCCCAGGCAACAGAGTGAGACTCTCTCAAAAAAAAAAAAAAGAAAAAAGAAACTTCTCGACTTTTCTGTCTGTCTAAACCACCTGGTAAGAGCTCACTGTTGCCACCTGGTGGCACTAAGCTCAAATAATAAGATCAAGGATTCAATGATGGGTGGTTTTGTCCTGAGGTCGAATCTGTATACATAACAGCAAAAACTATTACTGAGATCCTAGTAAATGACACAATACAAATTCTAAACAATATAACAGATAAGGATTAAATAAAATCTTTGAGAGAAGCCCTAGCTAAGAATCTACTATGTGAACTGATTTTGTTCCATAGCAATCGGAAAGCAAGATGAACGGGCCAATAAGGTGTTTACTTTAGAAAAAGGTGATAATAAAAGCACAGTACAGTTTAAGAAATTACCCAGGCCAATTAACTACAGTGTATTGAACTGTATTTATCAGCAATGCATTCCCGAATCCCACTAAAATGTAATATAAAAATATATAAACTCAAAAGGATATACAACAGAAGAGGAAACAATACTAGAGAGTTGTCAACAAATTATTGAAGGTGTAGAGGGGATGAAAGACTAGATAATTGGGTTAGCTGAACCAAGAAGTGCTTGTAAGGGGGGAAGAGAAAACGGTACCTATAAATTAGTGCCCCACTGAATCCTAGAAAAGCTGAGGATTTGAAAACAACACACACTTGGGAAAGTATAGATGAATCAAAGGCCTAAAAACGGGTTGAAGTCTAAGCAAGTTTCCAACCCTTCCAAACAGATTTATGAAGTTGGGAAGCAGATTGTTCATTGCTGTAGAGTATGGAATGGAAGAAGACTAGGAAGCTGGATTGGTACCAATATGAACCCTTGTTTGTTTATCAACATACAAAACTCAGTAGGTATTTCTGTAGCCAATAGCAAACTATCTGGAAATAAAAAATCAAGAAAGCAATCCCATTTACAATAGCTACCAAAAATAAATCCACAAAGAAGCAAAAAACCTAGGAATAAATTTAACCAAAGAGGTAAAAGGTCTCCGTAATGAAAACTATAAAATATTGAAGAAAGAAATTAAAGAAGGCATAAATAAATGGAAATATGTTCCATGTTCATGGACTGGAAGATTAAAATGTCCACACTTCTCAAAGCAATCTAGATTCAATGCAATCCCCTACCAAAATACCAACTACATTCTTTACAGAAATATTAAAAAACAATCCTAAAATTCATATGGACCCCAAAAGACCCAAAACAGCCAAAACAATCTTGAGCAAAAAGAACAAAGCCAGAGGCATCACAGTGCCTAACTTCAAAACTTACTACAAAACTACAGTAATCGAATCAACATGATGTTGGCATAAAAAGACACGTAGACCAATGGAATAAAACAGAGAATCCAGAAATATATTCATATACTTACAAACACCTAATTTGCAATACAGGTGCCAAGAACACACACTGGGGAAAGGACAGTCTGTTTGATAAAAATGGTTCTAGGAAAACAGAATATTCACATGTTGAAGAATGAAACTAGATATCTCTCACCACACACAAAAATCAACTCAAAATGGATAAAGACTTCCAATTATGAAATTACTAGAATAAAATATAGGGAAAATTCTTCATGACATTGGTCTGGGCAAGGACTTTTTGGATAAGAACTCAAAAGCATAGGCAACAAAGGCGAAAATAGATAAATGGGATTACATCAAACTAAAAAGCTTCTGCACAGCAAAGGAAACAATCAACAGAGTGAAGAGACAACCTACAGAATGGGAGAAAATATCTCCAAACCATGTATCTAACAAAGGGTTAATAACCCAAGCATATAAGGAACTCAACAGCAAAAAAGCAAATAATCCAATTAAAAATGAGCAAAGGACTTGAATAGGCATTTCTCAAAAGATATACAGATGGCCAACAGGTATATGAAAAATGCTCAACATCACTAATCATTAAGGAAATGCAAATCAAAGACATCACCTTACCATAATCAGAATGGCTATTATCAAAAAGACAAAAAATAAAAAATGCTGATGTGGATGTGAAGAAGGGAACCCTTGTACACTGTTGGTGGGAATGTAAATTGGTACAACCATTATGGTAAACAGTATGGAGGCTCCTCAAAAAACTAAAAATAGAACTACTATATGATCCAGCAATACCACTTCTGGATATTTAGCCAAAGATAACAAAATCAGTATGTTGAAGAGATATCTGTACTCCCATGTTTATCATCACTGCACTATTCACATAGCCAATATATGGAATCAACCTAAGTGTCTGTTATCAGGCAAATGGATAAAGACAATGTGGTACATATCCACAATGGAATATTATTCATCTATAAAAAGAATGCACCTGTCATTTGTGACAACATGGATGAACGCGGAGGACATTATGTTAAGTGAAATAACTCAGGCACAGAAACACTAATACCACATGACCTCACTCATCTGCGGAATCTAAAAACACCAATCCTATAGAAGTACAGAGTAGAATCGTGGTTATCAGAGGCTGGGATGAGTAGGGGGAGGGAATGATAAGGAAAGATTGGTCAACAAGTACAAAATTACAGTTAGACAGAAGAAATAATTTCTGGTGTTCTACAGCACAGTAGCATGACTACAGAAAATAATATTATAGTGTATATTTCAAAATAGCTAGAAGAGAGGATTCTGAATGTTCTTACCACAAAGAAATGATAAATGTTTAAGGTGATATATATACTAAATACCATAATTTGACCATCACACAATGCATATATATATCAAAACATCACACTGTAGCCCCATAAATATGCACAATTATTATGTGTCAAATTTTTTAAAAAGAAGAGAAATAGAAGATCAACTCTGCAAACAACAGAAGACGGTTCATGGCTCTGGCCGCCAGGGGGAACAAAAAAAAGAAGAGAAATAGATATAGATGTATGTGTGTGTATTCCCTGCTAGGCCCAATGAAAGAAAGGAGAAACAAGGACACCTCAGTAGTAATAAGCAAAACTTAGCCCTTGGATTTTAATTTCTAAATACCAGCCCCCCCCCCCAACTAAAAGGAGAAATGGCTGATTCCAGAGCTAGGGCAGAGAAAGTACCTACTAGATTGAGCTTTAAACATCTTGTACCAGAAAGTAATAAAGTACTTTAAAAAAATTGAGGAGGTTATGTAAAAAAGACATTGGGTCCACTTTATAGGGACTTCCACTGACCACACCTAGGACAACTGAGCATCAAAATAAATAATGATTATAATGATTATAACCCAATGAATAAAATAAGAATCCATGAGTAAAGAGTACATAACAAATAGGAGAGAAGACAAAACACTACCTTATAGAATGTCGACTAATAATAAATGTATAAGGGATGAAGTTAAAACAAGGAAACTATATGTCAACTAAATGCACTACAGTTATTTCCTCAGTATCCATGGGGGATTGGTTCCATGATTCCCCACCAGATACCAGAATTCAATGATGCTCAAGTCCCTTACACAAAATGGTACAGTATTTGCATACAACCTATGCATATCTTCCTATATACCTTAAATCATCTCAAGATCAGTCACGTATCACACAACAATGGGAATATGGTCTGAGAAATGCATCATTACATGAGTTCATTGCTGTATGTACATCCTAGAGTATACTTACACAAACCTAGATGGTACAGCCGATTGCTCCTAGACTACAAACCTGTACAGCATACTATTGTACTGAATACGGTGGGCAACTGTAACACAACGGTATGTATTTATGCATCTAAACATAGGAAAGGTACAGTAAAAATATGGTATTATAACCTTATGGAACCACCACTGTACATACGGTCTATTAACCAAAGCATCATTATACAGCACATGGCTGCACTTATAATACCTAACACAATGCCTACACATCATTTCATTTATGTGGATTTAACATAGTACTTGGCCTGTGGCAAATTCAAGTTGTTTTTTTGAGACGGAGTCTCACTCTGTTGCCCTGGGTGGAGTGCAGTGGCGTCATCATAGCTCACTCCTGGTCTCAAGCAACCCTCCTACCTCAGCCTCCTGAGCATAGCTGGGACTGCGGGTACATGCCACTGCGCCTGGCTGATTCTTGTATTTTTAGTAGAGATGAGGTCTCACTCTTGTCTTGTTCAAGCTGGTCTTGAACTTCTGAGCTCAAGCAATCCTTCTGCCTCAGCCTCCCAGAGTGCTAGGATTACAGGCATGAGCCACTGTGTCCAGCCATAAATTCAAGTTTTGTTTTTGGAAGTTGGTTGAATTCACAGATGTGGGATCCATGGATACAGAGGGCTGACTGTATTTGATTTTGAACTAAATCTTCTTGCACTAAAGGAGATTATCAGAGAACACTGGATGGGGTCTGCTAAGTAATTAATCAACGTTAACTTTCTGGTGAAGATGGTTGTAATTTGGTTATTATGTAGACAAATATTCTTATTTGTAGGAAATACATGATAAAGTATTTGGGGGGTGATGGGACAAGAGACTAGCAAATTACTCTCAAATTATTCCCTCCAAAAGTTCTTGAATTGTACTTCTAACGTTTCTGTAAGTTTGCAAATATTTCCAAAAAATACACTGAAAAAATTTTTAAAGTTGTATAGGATTCAATGATCTGCCCCAACTCTTTTCCCCATGAGCCCTGGTATTTTTAGTGCATAATTTTGCAAAACATTAGGTTTTAGAGGAACACACATATATTAGAACAGAAACACAGGAATCTGCTCAGGAAAAACAAAATCCTATGTATGGAAAAGGATCACTAGGTGGAAGGTCTTGAAATTTTAACACTAGAATACTTCGGGGGAAAAAAGTCAACAGAAGAGCTGGAAAGATTTAAGGAAACCATGCCAAAGCTGGAATAAAATTAATGAGAGAAAGGAAGAAAGAAAAGGCAAGAAAATCAGATCTACTAGATTCAACACCGCATGTACAGGTATTTCAAAGACAGACAAAAGGCAAAAATGCTTGCGAGAAAACTATGAAACAATACAAATCTCTCATAACTGAGGAAATCTCCAGGCCCATGGAATACTCAACACAAAGCATATCACCATGAAATTTCAAAACTCAAGGATAAAACCAGCACTTCCAGAAACAAAGTAAATTTTCAACCTAGTGTTCTATACTCAAACTACTATCAAATATGAGGGTTTGGCTGCATTCAGATAAGCAATGTCTCCAAAAAAACAAACAAACAGAAAAATCTCCTACAAATCCTTTCAAACTATAGGGGAATGTACTTTAATAAAATGAGGGAGCACCTCAACAATGGCCCAAGAGATAGGAACCAGTGAATTTGGATCTGACATAGTAAGTTTTAGAAATAAGTCCCCCCAAAATAGCTGTGTAGCCAACAAAGAACAATTAGAGAAGAAAAAATTCCAGGACAATAGTGAAACTGATGGATTATATAATGCACATAATGGAAAATTATTCTGAGAGGTTATTAGAAAGTATGCAACAAGAATAAGTTAGAGGTATATAGAAAATCAAGAAAAAGGGGAAATTATTAAATCCAGGATAAAAGTTATCAATAATCTAGAGGTCCATAATTCAGAGTCTTGAAAATGAAAACGTTAAATATAGATTTAAGCAAATATTGGGAGGACGTGGGGTGTGTAAAAGTTAAGTTTTCAAGGCTGGGCGCAGTGGCTCACTCCTGTAATCCTAGCACTCTGGGAGGCTGAAGTGGGAGGATCGCTCAAGGTCAGGAGTTCGAGACCAGCCTGAGCAAGAGCGAGACCCCCATCTCTACTAAAAATAGAAAGAAATTAGCTAAACAACTAAAAATACATGTAGAAAAAAATTAGCCAGGCATGGTGGCACAGGCCTGTAGTTCCAGCTACTCGGGAGGCTGAGGCAGGAGGATTGCTTGAGCCCAGAAGTTTGAGGTTGCTGTGAGCTAGACTGACACCACAGCACGCTAGCCCGGGCAACAGAGTGAGACCGTCTCAAAAAAAAAAAAAAAAAAAAAAAAAGTTTTCATCTGTGCCGTAGAAAATCAGTATATATCTAAAAGTAACAGCTGTATAAGGACACTATTTACAGATATAATGGTACTTATGTATATGAAAATAAAAGCTACAAGTTGAAAGTGGCCGTTTCTAAGGAATAAAAAAGGAACAATGCTGTGGATGACACATGACCCATATCACAGTCCAGGTGTAGGTAAACTTCTTCAGTAAAGGGCCAGAGAGTAAGTATCTTAGGCTTGTTGCAAGGCCACATGGTCTCTGTCACAACTACTGAGCTCTGTTGTTTTAAGACAAAAACAGCCATAGATAGTATGTAAATGAATGAACATGGCTGCGTATTAATAAAACTTTGATTATGGGCACTAAAATTTAAGCTTCATATGATTTTCATATATCACAAAATGTTACTCTTTTGATTTGTTTTTTAAACCATTTAAAAAGACAGAAACCATCCCTAGCTCTGGAGTTGTACAAAAACAGGCAGTGGGCTAGATTTGGCCTACAGGCTGTAATTTGTCAACCCTTGTTGTAGTCTATACCACAAAGCATGGTCCATTCAGAAACAGAATTTGCCTATATATGCCTTTATTGTCCTGCACATATTTTATCGTCATTTAAAAATTCTTACCTGGTGGCATAAGTTTCATAAGTACTCTTGCTCCATCTCTAAGAGGTGGCATATTTAGGCTGCTACCCAAGTCTGCAACTTGCCAAAGGAAAGAGATGTATCTGGGATGCAGTGACATTATCTAGAATATAAAATACACAAAATAATTACCTCTAAGTTAGCCCCCCCCAAAGCTTGTTAATCTCCATACTTTTGCTTATGTCATTTCTACTCTATGAGATGGTCTGCCTTCCCCATCTTCTCATCCTTACAAATCCTTCATGATGCAGACTGAACACATCATCCAAGTCACCCCTAGTCATTTCTTTGTAACAGAGAAATAGTTTAATAGAACAGTATAGGAGCTGTTACAATTAAACTATTTCTCTCATACATAAAACTTAGCCTCTGAACATACAAAAGCCTGCCATGCCCACTACTAAATCCAACTGTTGTACAGAGTCAAATCCTTCTGACACTAGAGTGGTTGGTATTTAACTATTAAAATTCTTTGCGGGTGGGGAGGTGAACGGAGAGGGTAGGAGGAGTCACTGTTTCTTTGGATGTACATTACTGACAATCTGATAATTATAGATATTTTCCTACATAAATAGTTCTAAAAGACTGATCCACTTTGTGGTACAAATACAGAAAGACAGTGATACATTTGACCCTTGAACGACACGGGCCTGAACTGCGCAGATCCATTTATATGAGGATTCCTGCCCCACCGCAACCAAATGTGGATTGAAAATACATTCCTGGGATGCAAAATCAGAGTACACCTGGGTTTCACAAGGTCGACTGCAGGATTGGAATATGAGCAATTTGGGTATATATGGAGGTCATGGAACCAATCCTACACACATATGGAGGGACGAATGGATTTTTCCAAATTTATATATCCAATAGTGTTATAATTAAGCTCTATAATAGATGAATTCTATGGAAAAGAAACAATACTATATAGGGAAATTTTGTTTTAAATTTCAACTGAGTTACAATTACTTTTCAGAGGGATCAATTCTGAAGTTGGTGGTTAACTGTACAGTTATTTAATATGCTGCCTCATTAAACTGTAAACTCATGACAAAAAGAACTATATACTTCTTTATTCTAAAAGGCTCTAGCATAATGCCTTGCATACAGTAGTTCAAAACTGTATCCACTCACCACTCCAGGCAAACAGCTTTCCACTTCTGGATTGGGACCATCACTGTAATGATTACCATGGTTTCCAGGAGATCCAGTTGAAGAATCAGAAGAGCTATCAGGGCTTGAAGGCATATTGGAACTTATTTGTGTAAGTTTGGCTGTAATTAGCTAAAAAATGATACACTGTGTTAGTATCAAAGCAAAGGAAAAATACACAACACACAGAACCAAAAAATCCCCCCCAAATCTACACGTTATTTTAGAAATACGTTTTAAAAGAACCAATATAATTGCTTAATTAGTTTTGATTTTAGAAATCCTTTCTTCCACCATATTATGTCATGCCAGTTTTATTTAGTGTTATAAACTAAACACCTAACACAGAGCCCCACACATAACAAATGCTCAGTTAATGAAATGAATAATAACCCCAGGTTTGATTTTATTGGAAAATTCGGTTAACTACACATACGTACCGATTTATCTTTTAAGTTTAATTGTCCGATCAACTTTCTATCATCTGCAGGATCTATCAGCTCACCGCCCACAAAGAGCTCAATTTTTGTATGGGCTATGTTGGCTTTAATACGATTGAGAATACATCGTCGTACTGAACCAATTGTGTCATTTGTATGAGACCATACCTCCAAGTCATCAACCTGTCTGCCCTGGTTTGGAAATCGAACTATAAAAGACAGGTGTTTACCGCGGAATGCTCTGGCATGAGGGAGGGAGGGTGAAAAAAAAAGAAAAACATCATATTCAACAGACTTTCAAATCTTGTTGTCAAGAAAATAAAGCTGAGAGTTCAACACTGAGTATTTTCTTATTAAACAAGAGGAAGTAAATTAAAGACTCTTAATATAGGTTGAGTATCCCTTAGCTGAAATGCATGGGACCAGAAGTATTTTGGATGTTTTCAGATTAGGGATACTCAACCTACATTATTTTCAGTATCTTGAAAATAAAAATTTATTGCTCCCTTTAATTATAAATACAGGATATCCCAACACTCACCATACACATGGAAAATGGGAAACTGTAGCTAAATGTACCTTTATTCACAAAATATTCATTACCAAATTCTTTCTTTGTATGGACACTTTTGGGACACCCTGTATTATAAAGTAATCAAAACACAATCATATTCCATCGCTTGTATCTATGGCTATAGAAAAATGAGGTGTCCACTTACAAGAAATTAAGAGACTTGAGTCTCTTAATTTAGCATAATTGAGTCTCTTAATTTATAGCATACATTTATTTGTATGCTATAAAAGCCCAACTCAATAAGACTATTTTTAAAATGTAAAAGATAAGTTCATTCAACAATTTCATGGTTAACAATTAGAACTCTTAAAAAAAAAATCTGATGGCACTCACCCCATAAACATTCCTAAATCATAAATACCATTTGAATTAATAAAGGGCGAGATCTTAAAAGAAATGTTACCAGACCATTTGAAAAAAAAAATTTTTTTTTTGCTATATTGACAATCTGTCAAGGTAGCTTTTAAGAGTTCTTTCCAATTACTCTCCAACCTGACTATTATTTTTAACAATGTAAATTAATGACATCAAAATAATATTTCATTGGCAAAATATCACTGCAATACTTCATAGACAATAATGTCAATGGCAAAAAAATAAATAACAGGAGGAAACTGGTCTTAATGAGAATACCGTTAATCAAAAAACCAAACCAAAACAAAACAAAACAAAACAAAACCAGATGGGGAGATGGTGAGAAAGTCAACTACTTAAAAAAAGGTGCTGTAAGATGCAAATGTTTTTAATGGATAAGATACTAACATTTAAAAAAAAAATCCTCACTTTCCTTTTACCTGTACATCATCATTAATTTACCAAATGGTTACAAAAATACCAAATAATTAAGAATTAGCACCAGATCAGTTATTCACAAACCTTGACATAGGTAGAATTGTTCTTTCCTCATGATAATCACTGTCGCATTCATTTATATATTCCCTTAAAACAGTTAATACGCGAACCATTCGAACAGCTTCCTGTCTTGCACAATTAATGCTGTCTTTGTCACCATCCAAAACACACAATGTGTCATAGGAAGCTTTCAAACGATCAAAGCAAGACTGAATGAAATCTTCATGTATCACCACCTACAAATAATGGGCCAAATAAAGGTAATTCAAATTGTTTTGAAATGTAAAAATTAACTATATAACATTAATCTAATTAAAGATGGCAATGGCTAATTTAAATATAGCACTCAATGAGACATATTTAAGCAGAGTCAATATTGACAATAAAATATGTTTCTTAAAAGGAAACTAGCATTGCATAAGTTAACAAATATAAACTAGTCAAAAACAAACTTCAAGATTAGGTGTTAGTATCAATACAAATTTAGTATACTCTGTTTGCCATTTCACCATATAATACTTATATTCAAAATAACCCCAATCACTTCAAAATAATTATCAAGGCAAGATTCATTTAGATAGTATTTTGTGTAAGAGAAATATGGACTCATTTTTTTCCTCACCTGATTGACCTGTAGCCTTGGACCAAGGTTTGTGTATATCTCTTTAAGGAGATCTATAGCTCTGCTGGCAATATCATCATTACTCTGAATCACGACCTAGGGTCAAGAGATTAAAATGTTAACCCCTTTCAAGAAATATATTTATTGGGCATGTAAATTCAAACCATATCATTGGCTATTTTTAATACATTATTCAATAACTGATGTTGTTGACATTGATAATCAAGTAAAACTGAGAAAAACACACCAAAAGAGAGGATATTAAATGCTAAGTACCAGTCTTTGAATAAAGCAATTTGCTTAAGAATGAAAGACATATTTTACTGAGGATAAAATATGCTTTGACTAGTATTATTTAACCCTCTAATTTAACATCTTGATAATGAAGTTACAAACCTGAGAGGCATTCAAGGAAAAACTCAAATTACTTGAAAAGAAA
The DNA here is from genome assembly GCA_963574885.1 of Lepilemur ruficaudatus. Lineage (NCBI taxonomy): Eukaryota > Metazoa > Chordata > Mammalia > Primates > Lepilemuridae > Lepilemur > Lepilemur ruficaudatus. Next base: position 10,888 of record CAUYRT010108210.1, read on the forward strand.
TGAGAGATTATATGAAACACAGTTTAGCATAAAGGACCATCCTCCTTCTCTACCTCCAGTTTTAAAAAATCTTTACTACTCATCTAATCACATTAGTGGTTTTCAAACTACGCTCAGAACCCTAGGGTTTTGAGGAAGTGTTTCAGGGCTGACCAATATAAAAGGGTTGGGGAAGGAAAGGGGGATGAAGCATGGGGAGACTAAACAAAACACAAGCTTTCCTTGTTCAATTAGGTTTACTTTTTGTATGATTCTATACATTTTGGTTAAGATGGGTTTCTGCTATTTAAAAATGTTGAAAGTCCCAGCCTGAGGGAGGGAGAGGGAGACCCCCCCACAACAAGTAGGAAAAATCAGCTGGGGGTGCGCCTGTAGCCCCAGCTACTTGGGAGGGTGAGGCAGAAGGATCGCTCAAACCCAAGAATTTGAGGTTTCAGTGAGCTTTGATGATGCCACTGCACTCTAACTTGGGAGATGGAGTGAGACCCTGTATCAAAAAAAAAAAAAAAAATTGAAAACCACTTACCTTAATGAAAAGGTTTTAAATATTCAAACACAACAGTAACTATCTTAGTCTATCTATGGTTTGCAGAAAAATGTTCCACAGAAATCAAAAAAATCATATAGATGGCTGTATAATAGGTCAGACTTTTAAAGATAGAATATATTGATACTATAACAACGGAAAGACTAGCCTTAAGAAGATATTTTATGCCCCCAAGTATTTAAAAATATCACAAGTTAAACAGTGCTGATAAACACTTATAATCTCTTCTAAATAAAGGTCTTTTCTTCTGTCTTCTATTTATTTCAGTGTTAAACACTGAAGAGGAAACAGATCTACAATGAATGAAAATGGGGCTAGGGAGGCACATTAATTTCCATGGGGGAGGCATGAAAGATTTGCATGGTTACTGCACTTCTCAACACAACTGGAACACAAAGATTCTAAGCTAAGATGATAAGAACATCAGTGACAGCAGGGTGTAGGAGAAGGAAAAAGAGAGAGAAGGAAAAACCCTGTGACAAATGAAATAGTAATAAGATAATGATGAACAAATACTACCCCAGACTTTTGGGACAAGCATCAGAGAATACATAATTTATATGAAAATTGCAATTCCTTATTTGAAAAACTACATCAGACACAGAGTTCCTACTTTTGACTTACCCTCCAAAGGTAATCTAATCCTATTAACTCCAAATCATCCATCATATAGGCTCTCCTTTTTGCTACTAGTTTTCCTTCTCGACAATTCACAGCTTTGAAGAATCGCTCAAAACATTTCATTCCATTTTCAGTTAATAGGGAAGGATCAAGCTGAAGCACATTGCTTTCAAAGAAGTCCTTATTAATATCAGGATCTAAGTCTGGTTCATCCCCCATCAATTTGGAATACCACTTAAAACAGGCTTCACGATCACAAAGGTAAACTGCATTCTCAGCTAAGCATTTCCATATTTGTTTTGCCTGAGGAGCACATAGCCACAGTTGGCCATCCTTCAACAAAAATCTTGGAAAAACAAAAAAATTGGCAATTAGATTTATGTAATTTTTATCCTGAGAGGCAACCTATCTGTATATATATAAAATAATACATTTATCACAAGTATATTTTATCTATAGATAAAAAGATGTTAGTTCTTTCAAAAAGCCTATTTCTCAACTTTTATCTATTAAAAAAATCTTAGAAATTCATTCAACAAGCATATACTGGGCACCTACTATGTGCCTGGAACGAGGCTAGCCGATTATGAATAAAATTCTCGCTCCCTGAACTCTAACCATTTAGTCTTTGAAACTAGTCATTCTGAAAACATTTTTAATAGGTTGAGTTTAAAATAAAAAATTTAGCATTTTGTTTATATGGTAATATTAGAAAATGAAGTACTCAAGCAACTTTTATTCTGGTTCCATGTGTTGGTCGGGAAAAAATTTTTTTTAATTAAGTGACTTTTAGAGACAACTAATCCATTGATACTGATAAGTTAAATTTGGTTAACTTTTCAGTTTTTTCATTTTTAAAAGATGGTAGAAGAAATCTTTCTTTAAATGAAAATCCCATTTGGAAATCTGATGTATGAAATAAAAGCACAGCTGCTCTAATTGTTGGGAGGGGAAAAAGAAAGGAGAAATTTGTATAAAACTTCCCACTGCTTATTCAGAAATGTTTAAGGAACTTAGAAGCCCTAAGGCTCCTAGGTAAGTTTGAAAAATTACTAGTCTAATAGGAACAGCATAGACTTAAGTCAAATAGACCTAGTTGAGCAGTGCAATTCCATCACATACTGACTGTGAGATTTCAAACAAACTACTTTAAGACATACGAATCTTGTTTTCTTATTGATCACCTGCCTCACTGCATTGTCACAAGGAGTAAATGTAAAGTGTTTGACACAGGCTGAATACACAGCAGGCACTGAAGTTAGGTTCCCTTCCCTTGAGTTAATTGCTATAATTCACACATATAGGTACTAACAGAGTAGGGACTACAATAGGTCCTCTGACTCTAAACTTTAATATGGCAAAAGGGCTTACAACCACTTTTCTGTTCTAGTAAACCTAAAGGGATGCAACACATGCTAATTAGTACAGTGGCTCACTATAGCAGTGATTCTCAATGTTGAGAGGCCAGTCCTCCTACCCAGGTGGTTGAAAAACAAAACACAGGAAAAAACATTTCACTTTAAAAACAAATTCCAAATTTCTTAAAATCTGGTGGATGGCGTTTTTCTCAAATTATGTAACTACTTTTTTTCCATAAATAAGCGTAGAGTTCAATAAACAAAGCCTATACTTAACAGAGCCCAGCAGAAATCTCCCCAGCCCATGTGTCAAAATGGAATAGATTTTATGAAGTACTATTCATAATCTGGGCACTTCTGTTAGCACACTTATGATCTGAATAAGCTCTTCTGCTAGCAATATGGTTTTTTAATTCATAAGAAACTTATCAAAAATTTTTAACAAAGATATTTTCCAAATCTTTAAGTATATATTTATTAGAAGCTAAATACCACACAAGAAATTCCTGCCTTGGACTATATTTTGCTTTAGTGGAATAAATCTCTTTCCCTTATGTCCATCAGAAATGATATTAACATGCAACTTCAGATTGCTTTTGTCAGCCATTGTTAGGATAAATAAGGCACCAGGACTCAAATCACTCTTTTGAGGTGCTGGTTCAAAAGCCTTTTGTCCCCATTTCCTTAGCATCTATGATATCCTTAAGGTCAGTATAGTTCTCCACCCAGTTGTGTCAACATATGGAAATTTGTCTTTTTAAATAAACATTTCCGACATAAACAAATATGAAGAACTACCTAAAGTTTAAACCACCCTAAAGTTTAAAATGTATTCTCTTCAAATATTGCCAAGAAGAAAGTTAAAACTCAGCCAATAATTTTAAAGTATTTAGTAAGGAACACAAGGAAATGCGTGACTTTTAGGTAATGATTTTTATGTGTGAAAATAAAAGGTGGGAAGCAAGGGGGAAAGTCCACCCAATAAAGACCTAGCTTAGCTATACAGCATATTCACTCTGCATTCCTCATCTGTGTCTTAAAGAGAGCAACACTAATTGTAAAAAACAAACCTAAGGAAGTTAAGCCGTTCTTGGACTTCTTGAACGTGACTATATCTACTTCCCAGCCTCACAGTTTGTGGGTCATAGTCTTCATGGTCTGCAAATTAAGAAAAATCACGCATTATACACATGAGTACCCACATCACTGCTGACTTCAACCAAAAAAATTAAGTCAGTTAAAAAGTCATACTAATCCTTTATCATTAAAAGGCAACCTAAAATATACTAATAATTGGTGGTTTCTACTCACCTATTTTCCCCACAAAAATAAACTTCCCATTTACGAAAGAAAACAATCTGTCAAACGTGTTATCAAAATAACTCTTCAGCAACCCCTTCACCTAATCTCCATATGCAATGAAGCAATTTATGATCACAGCTTAAGTTGAGACTCATTTGAGTGGTCTGTAAATGTGAACTGACAAATCAAGACAAAAATTTTTAATTTCCTTCCTGTTATATTGAAAACTGTTTCATTGAGAAAAATTATGTTGGTATAAAAAAGAAATTATATTACTACTTTATACCTAGGAAGGTAGGGTAACACAAGATGTTATTCTACATGACCAACTTACACCACTGTCACCATCACCATGTTAATAATGTCTAGAACATGTCACATTTCCCTTCAGCATTACTGATATTTCCATAACAGACCCTAGACCTTATGGTATGTACACCCTACTGTGAAAGAATTCCAATTATGTGAGCCCCTTTGCAAATAGTACAGGTAATCAAAGTCTTCAAAAACATTGAGGTTTCTTCTCTGAACAACAATCTTGACATGTTGTAAAGATGGGACATTTATAACATTTAGAAACATTTGTTTTTGATGTTTTGGTGAAGAAAGAAGGCCCACGTATTATGACCAACTGTTTTCTATTCTATATGTATTAGCACCTACACACATTGTCTACTTTCATGAAAGTAAATGTCATTGGGGCTTAGGACTTGAAGCACTGCTATTTCTCAAGAGGTTTTCTTAAGAAACTAGATAGAAAATCAAGTTTAAAAAAAGAATTACCTTATAATTTTTGCCCACATTGACCAATTATTTACATTTTCCTTCATTTGTTTTATTACTTGCCACATGTACAAATTTATAATTTTTCTAAAGGGACACATGTCCCTTTACCCTTAAGTAACAAGGAAACTAACACTGATACAATACTATTATCTAATCCAAAGCTCAGCAACTGCTCACTACTGACATTTGGGCCAAATGAGTCCTTGTCACACAAGACTGTCCCATGCACTATAGAGGTTTAGTAATGTCCCAGGCCTTTACCCAACTAGATTCCAGTAGTATCCTCTTCCCAACCCCCAGCCCAAGTTAAGATAACCAGAAATAACACCAGACATTATCAATATCCACCTCCACCCCCCTGGAGAACTACTAATTTAATATACGGTCCATATTCAAGTATCAATTTCAGTATTTCTCCCAATGTCTTTTTATACCTTTTCCTCCAAGTCCAAGATTAAACACACATTGCATCTAATGGGCATGACTTTTTATTCTTCTTTAATCTGGAGAATTTATCATCCTTTGTGTTTCCTGACTTTTCTGAAAACTAGAAACCAGTTTTGTTCAATGACATTCAATATGGGCTTCTATGAAGCTTCCATGTGATTAGATTCAGGTTATGCATTTTGGCAAAGACTAACATAGTTGTGACACTATGTCCTCCTCAGTATATCATTATCAGGAGGCACATCACGTCACTTCGTGGCAATACGCATAGTGCTAACTTTATTTGGTCAAGGTGGTGTCCACCAGGTTTTGCCATTGAAAAGTTATTTTTCTCTTTTTAATTAATAAGTAATTTATGGGGAGATACTTTGAGACTATGTAAGTATCTTATTTATCAAACCTTTACTCCCTAGTTTTAGCAACCAACCAACACTCCTTTTTATTTAGTTCTTTATCAAGAACTGGCACCCCAGACAAAGAGTAGAACTTTGGAAACATTTAATGATAGCCAAACAATGAGTAATAAATAAGAAGTTCCCTCTATGCTAAATAGGAATGAAGAGGCCCTCTCACTACAGGGAAGCTTCTAGGCTGTCAAAACAAAAAACCCAACATGATTGGTAGTTTTCAGTGTAAACATAAGTTCAAAACAGATTCCTAAATTTGTTAGCAGTTAAATGACAATTATCCATTTTTGATTCATGTTGTCTAGGTGACAGATATCCCTCTGGAAACAGGAGGAATTAGATGACACTAAATTAACTCAGGTGTCTATCAAAATAGGTAGGAAGAGGTAGTGAATCATGGCTGACACTAACATAAACTGGTTCTCCTCACTATAAACAAGAAGCTTTCTAGGGTCTGTTTAAAAAAGGAAGTTCACTTCAAAAAAGATCTTCACTGAGACATAATTAAAATACCATAAAATCCACCCATTTAAAGCATACAATTTTTTTTAGCAGAGTTGTGTAATTGCTATCACAGTATGTCTACATTTTTCATCATCTCAAAAAGAAACCTTGTACAAATGATTCTCCATTCTCACTTGCCTCTAGTCCTTAAGTTTATTTGAGACATTTCATATAAATGGAATCATGGTCTTTTCTGAGTGGCTTTTTTCCCACTTAGCATGTTTTCAAGATTCATTCATATTGTAGCACTTATCATTCTTTTTATGCTAAATAGTATCTCATTGTATGGGTATACTTTATTCATTCAATTAATAGATATTTGAGTTATTGCCACTTTTTGGCTATTATGAACATTCATGTACAAGTTTTATGCATGGAATTATGTTTCCATTTCACTTGGGTATGTAATTTGGAATGAGTCACATCGTAAATTCTATATTTAACATTCTGCAAAGTGGCTGTACCACTTTACAATCCCACAAAGATGTATGAAGGCTCTGATTCCTCCAAATTCTCACCAACGCTTGCTGTTCTCTTGTCATCCTAACAGGTGTGAAGCGGTATGTTTCACTGTGGTTTTGATTTGTATTTCCTTAATTAATGATACTGAGCACCCTTTTCAAGTGCTTTTTGGACATTTGTATACCGTTCTGGAGAAATTTCTATTCAAATCTGTTGTGAGAGTTCTTTGTATACTCCGGATACAAGTCTCTCAATAGATATATAATTTGCAAATATTTTTTCACATTCTTGGGGTCATCTCTTCACTTTCTTGGTGGCATCATTTGCAGCAAATACATTTTAAATTTTGATATATTCCCACTTCCCCGCTTTAATGGCCTGACCACATTACTTTCCCTAACCCAAGGTCAGAAAGATTTATTCCTGTTTTCTTCTAAGAGTTTTATACTTTTAGCTGTTACATTAAGGTCCAGGATCCATTTTGAGTTAATTTTTTTTACACATAGCATGAGGTAGGGGATGCAATTGCATTCCTTTAGATGTGGATACCCAGTTGTTCCAGTAACAATTGTGGAAATGACCATTTATTTCCCACTGTACGTACTTGGCACCCTTGTAAAAATCAACTGACCGTAAATATAAGCATTTATTTACAGACTGTCAATTATATTCCATTAATATTGTACATCTATTTTTATACCAGGACCACACTGTCTTGATTACTGTTGCTTTGTAGTAGTTTTGACATCAAGAAGTATGACTGTCAACTTTGGTTTTCATCAAGATTGTTTTGGCTACTTGAGTCCTTTTTATTTCTATATCGGGTTTGTCAATTTCTGCAGGGAAAAAAAGATTGGGATTTTTATAGAATTGTGTTAAATCTGCGAATCAACTGGGAGACTACTGTCACCTTAACAATATGAAGGTCTTCCACTCCATGAACACAGCATGTCTTTGCATCTTTAATTTCTTTCAAAAAAATTTTGTAGTTTTCAATATACAAGTTTTGTGCTTCTTTTGTTCAATTTATTCCTAAGTACTTTATTCTTTTGGTTGCTACTGTAAATGGAACTGTTTTCTTAGCCTTATTTTTAGGTTGTTCATTGCTGGTATATAAAAATAATTTATTTTTGTCTGTTAATTTTGTTTCCTGCAATCTAGCTGACCTCATTCGTTATAATAGTTTTTTAGTGGATTCCTTAGGATTTTCTGAATACAAGATGGTGTTATCTGTGAATATAGTTTTAATTCTTCCTTTCCAATCTGGATGCCTTTTTTTACTTCTTTTTCTTGCCTAGTTACCCTCGCTAGAACCTCAGGTAGAATGTTAAGCAGAAATGGCTGGAGTGAACATCCTTGTCTCTTTCCTGATCCTAGGGGGAAGGCAACTGAACCGGTATTAAGTAGTATGACATTAGCTGTGGGTTTTTCAAGACTCCCTTGTTCAGATTGAGGAAGTTCCCTTCTATTCCTAGTTTCTCGAGCATTTACATATTCAAAAAGCTTTGGATTTTGACAAATGCTTTTTCTTCATCTGTTGAGATGATCACACAGTTTTGGTACTTTCTACTAGTGTTGGGTGGAATGTTCTATAGATGTCTGTTAGGCCTAGTTGGTTTATAGGGTACAAGTTTTCCAGTTCTTTTTTTTTCTTGCAGATTTTAATCCCAGTCTGATGTCACTTGCTTTTAGCCTAATTACTACTTCCTTTAGGATTTTTGGTAAGGCAAGTTTGATAGCAATGAATTCTCTCAGTTTTTATCTGAGAACATCTTTATTTCTCCTTCATTTCTGAAAAATAGTTTTGCTAAATGCAAGAATCTTGGTTGTCAGGTCCATCCCCTAACCATAGCACTTTGAGTATGTTGTCCTATTGCCTTCTGGCCTCCGGTATTTCTGATGAGAAGTCAGCTGTTAATTTGGTTTCCTCGTGCATGAGGATTCATTTTCTCTTACTACCTTTAAGATTTTCTCCTCAGCTAATACGTGTCCACGTTTTGGTCTCTCTGCATTTATCCCACTTAGAATGCTTTAAGCTTCTTGGACATATAGGTTAATGTCCTCCATCAAATTTGGGAAATTTTCACCGATTATGCCTTTTTCTGCCCCCTTTTCTCTCTCATTCTTCTGGTATTCTCATTACATGTACGTTGGCACACTTAACGGTGTCGCACATCTCCCTGAGAATCTATTAATTTTTCTACCTTCTTTCTTCTGTTCTTCAGATTGTCTATCTCTACTGATTTGAGTTCACGGATTCTTCGGCCAGCTCAAATTGACTATTGAGCTCATCCAGTGAATTGTTTTTAGTTACTATACTTTTCAAAGGCAGAATTTCTAAGTGGTTCTTTTTATCAACAAATAATTCTGCTCTACTGATATTTTCTATTTAGACATTGTCATCATACTTTCTTTAGACATGGTTTTCTTCAGTTCTATGAGCGTATTTCTAATTCAAGCCTTTGCTTCCGAAGTCCACCATCTGGACTCCTTCAAAGGCAATTTGTCCGTCTACAGGTCACATCTTGGTGTTTGCATGTTTCAATTTTGTCAAAATCTGGAAATTTTGGATATATTCCGGTAATTTGGATACTGATTCTGTTCCCCACTCCCAGTTGATGCTGTTTGGTTCTTTAGTGGCTGGGCTAACTCTTAAGTATATTTCCCCCACAGTGTATAGCATCTGATAGCTCTACTTAGATTTTCTCCCCTTATTTTTGTCTTTTAACTTGGCTCCCTAGGGGTTCCCTCTTGGTCAGTATAAGCCCCTTACTGGTCAAAGGTCGTGCTTAAGCTTCCTTGAGTTTATTTTCATACCCTTTACCACTGGATGTGTATGTATATGGCTTGAAGGCTGCTATCACAGTTCAAAGAGTTTGTGTTTTTGCCCTATGTTCAGTCCAAGACTAGTAGCTTGGATATTACCTTTTCAATCACTCCAGTGAGGATGCAGTATTCTGTATGCCCATAGTCTTCCAGACTGCCAGGGATACATGAGATTTTTAAACCTGGATTCCTGGAAGTTGCCTCTGAGTCAGGATAGCTTCTGTTTGCTCAGAAGCTATATTTAAAGTCCCCTATGCCAGTGAGGCTTTCACTCTTTGTTGATGGGTATATGTGCAAGTTGGGGAATGTTTTGATCTTGCCCCATATCCTGCTCTGATTGCTTGTGAGTTGGGGCAGCCTAAGGCATACACACAGCATTCCTGACACCCAGGACTGACTGTGATCACAGGAGGGCTTGTCCTGGCTATCTCTTTATCCAGATCTCTGTTAAACTGCTGGTTGTTCATCTGTTTAGCTTGTTGATACCAGTACAATGTAGCCACAAGCACCCTCTTAATTGTTCTTCACCAAAATCTCCATTTTTAAAAAAAATCAACATCCTTAGGCATGGCATGTTGATAAAAGTAGACCTAGTCCCTTCAAGTATAACTGCTTAGCACTGTATCCTCACAGCTTCTCTCTCCCTCTGGGAAGAACGTCTAGTGCCCAGTGTACAGGAGCTACAGGTAGGACAGTGTCCAGCTTCTCCCAGAGTGATATCCATGCCTTATGAGCAAGTACTGGTGGTTTAGGGGAGGTAGAAGCCCCATATATTCTCAGATTGCACCCGACATAGAACTTCCACACTATAAGCAAGGGTGGAGGTAATCAAGGCCCCAGTATTTTCAGCCTGTCATGCCTGAAGTAAAGTTTCTGCCCCATGAGTAGGCAATGAGTGGGGTAAGGGAGTCTCGGATCCCTTGGCTATGATTGCCTGGAATAGAGCTTCTGCAACATAAGACTGAAGAAGGAAAGAAATGTTGGCAGCCTGCTTGTTCTATGGTGAAACTGTAGCCCCAGACCGGCAGCTGTGGGGAGAACTCCTGCTTCTTAGTCACACCTGCTCAGAGTTGTTTCCACATGACAAAACTGGAGCTAAGCGCAGGGAGAAGGGAGCAAGTTGTGCCTCAAATGCTACAGATCCTTGCTGGTTTTTTCCCCTGAGATTTTTCTGACACAGAATCTTACTTTGTTACTCAGGCTGGAGTACAGTGGTCTCATCACAGCGCACCGCATGAGCCATGCCTGGCCTTCCCCTGAGATTTAATATTTAGAGGTCATTAAATATGAAATGTTTGATTTCAAATCAAAAGTGTAGTTTATTACCTCAAACAAGAAGTAGTACAAAGTATGCACCTAAACTATCGACACAGTTTTGCCATCTTAATGGTAGCTTGTTTATGCCAGCAGCAAAGAAGCTTGGAGAACCAGTGGCAATGAAACTGCAAAAGGTGTTTTCCACAGCTTGTTGAGAATCGAGTATTTTTCCTTATAAGAAGTAGTCCAAAGCCTGAAAAAAGTGGTAGTCAGTTGGTGCAACGTCTGGTGAATACAGTGCATAACAGTTTCCAAGTCTAGCTTCTGTAGTTTGAGCAACCTTGTTTGTGTGACATGTGGTCGAGCAGTGCAAGAGGATTGGCCTGTCTCTATTGACCAATCTCAGCTGCTTCATGGCAAGCATCCTCATCATTTCATCCAACTGGTTGCAGCAGACATCCGCTGTAATGAAATGACTAGGTTTCATGAAGCTGTAGTAGATAATACCAGCGCTGGACCACCAAACAGACACCATTAGCTTTTATTCATGAATACTCGGTTTTGGACTGTGTTCTGGCACTTCATCGTTATCCAACTATTGTGCCGAATGCTTGCAACTGTCAAAAAGAATACATTTTTCATCACACGTAACAATACGGTGTAGAACTGGTTCGCTGTCATGTCATGACAGCAAAGAAAGGCAAGCTTCAAGATGATTTCCCTTGTGACACTCGCTTAATTCATGTGGAATCCATCTATAGAACTTCTTTCCTTTGCCGATTTGTTTCAAATGGTCCATCATTGTTGAAATAGTAATGTCAAACCTTGCTGCTAATTCAGGTGTAGGTTGAGATGGATTTGCTACCACTACAGCTTTCAGCTCATTGTTATCCATCTTGGTCTCAGGTGGCCCATGTGGCTGATGTCCAAGATTAAAATCAACAGAATGGAACTTCTCAAACCACTGACATACTGTGCGTTCATTAGCCACATCCTTCCCAAACACTTCTTTGGTATTTTGAGCTGTCTGTGCTGCACTGGTTCCACAACAGAATTCATATTTGAAAATAACACCAATTTTTGATTTATCCATAGTTTCACAAAAATTGCTCTAATCGCTTCTCAGCTTTTTGGCTAATATGGAGTGTAGTAAAAACTGCGCTAAAAAAATGTGAAAGATATTCATTCACAAGCTGAAATGCACATTTGAAAGACTGAGGATGTACCTTCACAATGAATATAAAACAAGTGTCAGAGTAAAATGTCAGAGATATCAACTGTCAAACTTAGTATTTAAGGAAATTGGACATTTCATACTTAATTTTTTTGAATAAGTGTTTCCCCATTTGCTATACCCCCTTAAGAAAATTTCTAGACACTTTAAATGATTATTTTCTGTATTTTACTCCAGTTAAACTATTGCTTTATTAAGGTCTCGTGGGCATTTTACTGTATTCATTCCAGAAGTTAAATCCCTCATCCCTTGGTTTATTTTCACCATATGATCTACACTTGTTAGTTGGCATTTTCCTTTTTATCAGTATATTCATATTTTATTCAGTGAACCTACTATTTTCATCATTTGACTCAGTTATGGCCAGTGACAGCTAAACTCCTGTATCCTTTTGACATGTCAATATACTTCTATGAGCACTTTCTTACTTTATGGAATAAGATGTTCAAGGATCATCTTCTACTTTCCCTGCTTCAGGCCTCGAAAGAGCTATTTCTCCAGAGAGGTATAAACTATTTATAAAATAGATAATAGTAGCTTAATTTTTTTTTTTTAAAGTCACAAAGAACCCACAGAGACTTAATAGTACTTCATGGCTGATGTCTAGGTTGAGTCAGAACTACTGAGAAAGTCTAGCCCAGGATCTGCATCCTAACACAGCACTATTAGTGAATGATACTCATGAAGAAATCTTTGTGGAAAATATTCCTAAAAGCTGTCAGTGCTGGTTGGAAGAGACTGGGAAGAAGCAATGGAAAGTAGCAGTCCTTAGAAAACAGAACGCAAAAATGTGACCTACAATGAAGATAAGGCATCCAACTCCATGCACAAACAAGGAAGAAATGATAAACTTTCAGTAAGTGTTCAAAGTCAGTAAAATGACTATCCTATCAGTGAGGTAAAACTTGAGTGAAAACTGAAAAGTGGTTTATACTTTGTTGTATGCATTTGAAAAACTTTTAAAGAATGATTTGGTAAGTACCAATGCATGAAAAGACACATTGAGAACATAATACTAGAGATAATTTTAGTAAGTGTATTCCTTTATCTAAATAACGGTTGCAAGAGGTAGAATTAGCTAACCATGCTACTGAGGACATGATTTTTTCCCTCAAAGCTAAAGATGCTAGTAAAGATGAAATATGGACAGGACAAACAATACTGGTAAAATGCTTATGAGAAATTGAGAATATCCGTGAACTGTGCAAACCTGATGTTGTCTAAATGAATAGTATGTCTCATATTTAATGGGATTCACGCAACACTTTTATTATAGAGAGGTAAAAACTATAATTTACTCTAGAATTACAAATTCAGAAATAACGGTAGATGACGTTACCAGAAAAGTGATTTAATGTTGTGAAAGTTCAACAGAATTTTACTAACTTTAAAAATTACTTTTACCCCCCATATTTTAGTATCTACAAACTGATCAATATCAAAATAATAGTGTAATAAATTAGAGGAGGAAAAGGTGTCAAGGTTAGGAGAAACGGAAGGTACAATAAGGGAAAAATCAATAGCAAAAAAATCAAGGGTTTACTATATGCCAGGCATTGTTCTAGAGTAACCTGCCCAAGGTCATAACAGCTAATCTCTTAGTTTGTGGATATATCAGACAACATAAGGAGGAGAATTGAACAATGTAAACGTTCTTGTGACCAGGAAATGGAGATGAGGCAATAACTCATGTAGAATTCGACTAATAAGGAACAGAAAGCTCTAAGGAGGCTGAACTGCACATGCACCATCTCCTGAGCACCCTGAGAGTAGGGTTCCCAACCACTGAAATTAAATACCACATGCAAATGAGGTAAATGAAAATTAGTTAGCACTGCAGCACATATGATTTGTACAGCTCCACTATGGAGAAAGGCCTGCACTGGCAACTATGAGGACTTTGTACCATCAGAACAAAAACTCTAATTTATGTTAAACTAAACCCAAATGCTTGGGTATACTAGATACAAACCTCTTATTTCTCTCATTGATTTTGGTTGCCTCTGGTAAAGAACATAAATCATACAGTTGCATGCCTATGTTGCCTTGATTGTTCTATCATGCTGCTTAAAAGGAACCTGGGACTGAAATGATAAAAGATCACTACCTGATGCTTAGACTGCTTATTTAGCTCTACAATCTATTGCCTAGAAGGACTCAGCTGGCCCAAAATCAGCAGGGGTGTATCTGCTTAATTTTTATCTGAATTTTATAAGTGTTAAGCAAAAACCTAGTAATTTATAAGCATCCTAACTTTTAATATACACTGTTAGTTTCTGCAGATCCTACTATAACATGTTAAATGAATGGTATGTTATTAATCATACGTTCAGTTCTATTTCTAACACTGGTAATATAAAGTTTTCTTTTTTATGGCTCTGGGAACAAACTTGTGCCTACAAGGCATCTAAATTTTTCCGGGAAGAGTGGGGTTATGAATTTGGCATAAGACAAAGGAGGAATATGTACTAAGAAGTCATCTATACTCTAGCACACAAACTCTGACACAACTGTCAGAGGGCAAAAGAGCACTGAATATAGCAGGCACTTAAAATTGGTTTGTTGAAATCCCAGGAAACTTGACTCCAACATGGTCAAACAGTTTCACACCTTGAAAATCAATGTAAACATTTGGATTAGAGCTTCCTGTCTCTACTCTTGTGATTTTTTTAATTCCTAACATCAGAAGCACTTAGAATTATAAAAGAACCATAATAAATGCAAGAACAGATTTGGACAAAACAAGTTTTCCCAAAAAGCTAAATGTGGTGGTAGAAGAAATAAAGGTTGAAAATGAGTCAAGTACATACCTAAGATAACAACCAATTGTAGTACAGGCAGGCAGGGAAGAAAAAGAAATCCATTTAACAAGGACAGTGTGGAAGGCAAGCACTTAGCAAAGAGTCTTAAAATGCTGGACTGGATTTTAGGTTGTAGAAGATTTGGGAGTAAAAGTGGATCGTAAGCCCATAAAGGAACGCAATTTATAAAACAACCAATTGCCTTGTATCTTTTAAAATAAATTTGTCATTTCTAAGGTAATTAATGCAAAAAAAAAAGTCACGGTTATTTCCCATAGTCCATTTTAACTTACCATACATACCTCTAGCATACAGTCTCATGCTCTCCATGTAAGTTGCAAGGTTCTCTGCTACCAAAGTAACTAGGGCATGATTGTGCTGAAGTTGATTGATTAAGTCATGGCGATAAAATACATGGGGACTTCGCTGAGTTTGACTGAAACGAGAAGAACTTAACAATATAATTAGGCAATTAAACTCTGTTGTAATCAAAAGAGTCTATACTAATCTAAATTCCTAGCTACTAATTTTAAAATTTAAAAATTTTACTTCTGTCCATTTATTTCCTTTAATGACTGTATCAACCAACTTAAAAGAAAATAATTCCTTTAAAAAATAAGACATTTGTTC
This sequence comes from Lepilemur ruficaudatus, assembly GCA_963574885.1. Taxonomy (NCBI): domain Eukaryota; kingdom Metazoa; phylum Chordata; class Mammalia; order Primates; family Lepilemuridae; genus Lepilemur; species Lepilemur ruficaudatus. The sequence goes on from CAUYRT010108210.1 coordinate 26,070, forward strand.
CACTATTCTTATTATACATAAAAAGCATGCATCAGTATTCTCCAACTTCACCACATGGGAGTCTACTTCAATAACTAATTTCTATTCTTACATGCTAATATTCCAAAGGACTTGTATTAAGTACATAATTATTTCTAGAACTATAAAATAGAAATATTCCCTGCAAGACTAGCATAACAAAATTTATGCTATAATTATAGTAAGGAATTTAACCAAAGAAAATACTTTCAGTAAAATCTTATTTATTAGCAATTCAAGGAACATTCTGGGATACTTGGTTATAGCCAAGTTTGCCCATAGGTGTCACTGGAAAGACATCTAGTTCCTTTCCAATCTTGTTTTGCAACCTTCATTGAAAGCAATCTACTTTCACAGCCATTACTACTACTAATTCTGGTGTCACCGTTCCTTGGGAGACATGTGAACTACCATGTCTATCTCCAACAGACAGACTCATCTGAGAAAGGCCAAAAGGCATATATGTACAGTGGACCAAACATACTCAAAGCCTTGAAATAAATATTACTATTAATAAGACATATATCTGGATTTTATCCAGTGTTTATAGCTTTTCCAATTTCATATTATTTTTTCCAGCATTGGGGGTTAAAAATGAGACATAGTTCAACTGATAAAATAAAAACATATATATGACCTTTTCTACTTCTGTCTTAGGCATAATCATAATAATCTAGAGCTGTAAAGGATCTTGATAATTACTGAATCTTATACATAAGGAAAATATAATTCTTTTAACAAGATTAAATGAATACTTTGATACAAGGTTTGTATCTACAAATCCTGACTCCACTGTGAATAATATTCTTTCTACTATACCTTGCTCTCTTTCTCTCCACATAAATTTTTCTTTTCCTGTTATCAGTTCCAACTCTATTACCAGAAAATACAAATTATTTCAGTAACCAGAATTTGGCATCTAAGATAGCATATTTAAAGATAGCTATTAAAAATAAATTTAGCTAAAATTAAATTTTAAAAATATTTTTAAACTCTATCATCTTTCATCATTTAAATGTCCTTGCAATCTAATCTTTAAAATTAATTTTAAAAATTATTTAAAAAGAGAAACATTTTGAAAACTATTCTATAGTATGTTTCAAAGTTACTAAAGCAGGAAGGATAAAATGAAATAAATAATGAGATTAATTTCCTGGCATACCTGCTGCAAATATAATTATATAATAAATATATAAAAATTCTAAACCAAGAACCCAAAGGCAATATTATCATCTTGATTCCCATACGTTATTACTTAATTGTGGCTTACTTCCTTATCAGTAAAACAAAGGAGGTATATATAATAGATTCTTTTCTTTCAAATAAACCCTTCCTAGTTGTCTTTTCACCCCACTAATTTTCGGGCTTTAAAATTTGCTTTTACTAATTGACAAGCTGGGTTTTTTTTTTTCTTTTCAATAAAATACATAAATAAAAATGTTGAAATTTTCTATGTCTTACCTCAAATTTTGAGGTGCTTCACCAAACAAACTACAAATTTCTCTAATTTGTTTCAGTGCGGGAATAACCCATTTGTCATTTGTGCGGAGTTCTTCTATAAAGCGATCTATCCACTGGATCTTTTGTGTGTCACGGTCCTTAAACAAACCATTTCATTGTTTTATATAGATTGATATTTAGGAGAATTCTACCTTCAAATTATTTTGAAAATCATAAAAGCTTTAAGATTAGCATCACCAACATTATGCTGTAATTATAGTAAGGATTTTTATTTTTTTTTTAAAAAAAGCTTTAAATACATTCACATTTACTACCAAAACTCCAAAACACTAAGCACTACAATAAAAGCTCAGTATTACATGGACTCAAATATATCTATACAAAAGCACAGATCCTATGTATTAGGCACAGTGAAAGTTTTATTTTAAGTTTGCCAAAAGGTAGGTATTGAGTTTTATCCAATGTTTTGAGAGATTCCACCATAGAAGCTATAATTACCATGTAACACCCCAATTGTTACACTAAAAATTTATATTATACCAAGAAAATAATGGTACAGACACTAAGTAAGTCTAAAAACAATCACCAAAATCAAAATAAAGACATATCCACATACACACAAGCAGAGAAAAGGGATAGAGACAGGCACAAACAGTTAAAAATTAACAATGTTATAAACTCAAAAATTATTTCAATTATGGTATTTTACTTCTCAAACCTTATATACATCACTGCTTCCCAAGTCAATAATCAGAAGCACAGGTCTGTGCACCTAGCAATTGTGTAAGTTTGGATTATCTTACTTTTGCATGTGTGTTTTTTTAATACCTAATGTTTGGGGTTATTTTTGTAATACATAAATATTCCTTTTTTGGTAACAAAATTATAATCATACTCTAAGTGTTACGTATTAAATATTTTTTGTATCAGTTAAAGTCTTTCTGAATCTATTGACCATTTTTAATGGCTGCATAATACAAAACTATTAGTAATCATTCAGGAGGCTTTCAAGAGTTCATGCCTATAGACACCAATGAATGTCCTTGGGTGTACCTCTTTGTGTCCTTTTCCAATCACTTCTAAGAAATTTCTAGAAATAGAATTATTGGGTTTAATAGTGTGTACATTTTTAGGGCCATGAAAATATTTGTACATGATCAAATGTATCATGCTCTTGAAAGCAGATTTTTTGTTTTGTTTTGTTTTGTTTTTTGGCAAGTGGAGGACACAAGGTGGGAGTTGGAGAACGACTTTAAAAATTTTTTTTCCCAAACAACAAATAAAGTTAAAGTTGAAAAAGGCAACACTCTACTCAAATCAGTGAAATCCACTAACTATTTATGAACTAATGTGCCAGGCACTGATACTAATAGCTAATTAAAAAAGAACCTACCAGTTAAATCCTTGATAGCACATATACTACTTTAATTCAAGATTCCTCATAAGGCCTCTAGGTTTAATGAAATAATTTGAACCCAAGGCCCTTATTACTATTTAATAAGCTAAATACTTAATGAACTGTCACAAGCAAGCATAGTAAAACTGAGAAGTATCTGCATTAGATGTACCTACTTGAGCTTCTTTTCCTAGCTCTTACCTTAATAGGAGTTTATCAGTGTAGCAAACACAGGGCTTCTCAAAAGTCACCATACATAGGAAAAATGGAAAATTATAGCTAAATATACCTTTATTTACAAAATATTTTACAAATTTTTTCCTTTGTATGGAGACTTTTGGGACACCCTATAGTTTTGTTAACATGTGGAGAAATTACTCAGCAATGGTCATTTTTATCATGTGTAAAAAATATGCACTGTAAGTTAAAATGCAGGGAAGTAGTTGTATGATTTGTTTATTGTGAAGGCCCCTACATGTTTTAGTAATTAGGAAATTCTATTAATTTTTATTAAATTCCCTGTGAACAAAGAAAACCTAATTTCTCTTACCTCTAAAGTCCCTAAATTAGCTTTAATATTTTATTATCTATTTGAATTGGTATTTCAGAACCATACATTTGAAAACAATACCACTATATCACCTGTTTTTGTTCAAATTGTCTTTCTCCCAAGGAGACTAAAATGCTTTTCAGATGATTCACAAAACCCTGATATAGAGACCTAAGTAAAGGAAGGCAGACTTACACGAACGAAGCCAGTCGATTCTTGAAGATCATTTAAAAAATAAACTGGAACTATCCTGTAACTGAGCCATTCTAATTGTGAAAGAGAACAGTCACAATAAGTGAGCAAAGCAGCACACCCTTACCTGGGAACAACTATAATCTAGAATTTTTATGTGGGCACTGAGAGCCAGGTCCATGATATCTACAGGTACATCATCACTGTGGGCCAGATTCCACAGAAGGTTCAATACTTTGTGTGCCATCACACCATCTTTATCATCTTCTGCCAGACGACGTATCAGCTCAAGTAGCTTTTCACGTTGCTTTTTACTTGCATTTGTCCAACTGGCCTAAAAAAAAAAGACAAATGACATGAAAACAACACATATTTGGTCATTGCTTCTTAAGTGACACCAGGTTAACTATATTCAATTCATCAGAAAAACAGCACAGGCGAGTACAGAATTATTCAAATGACATCTGAAAAATAACAGTACTTATAGGGTAGAATTAAACTCCAGGAGAAAAGAATAACTATTTAAATAGCTTAGACCAGGGATTCCCAACCTCAGTATTACTGATATTTTGGGCTGGAAACTTCTTTGTTGGCTATCCAGTGCATTACAGGATATTCAACGGCATTCCTGGCCTCTATCTAGGAAAAGCCAGTAGCAACTTCTTTCTGTTGTGGCAACTGAAAATGTCTCTGGACATTGCCAAATATCGCTGGGGGACAGAATCATCCCTCATTGATATGCCTTAGATTCAGTCTGTTACTTGTGACTTAAGCTGATTACACAGCAAAGTACATTATACATTTCAAAACAAAATGGAGTCTGTGATAACATCTGTTATTAACCAAGAAAAATAAAAATAATCTCTAACTTAAACAGTAATGACACAATGTTATTTTGATTTAAAAGAAGATAGACTACTCACTTAAAAACTCTAAAATAAATTTAAAGAAAAACAACCAAACCTCTAAAAATGGTATTTTAGTACTACATGGTTATCACAACTTGGGGAATGTTACTGGTGGCATTTAGCGGGTAGAGGATAGGGATACTGTTAAAACAATATGGGAAAAGCTTAATGTATAAAGTTTCTGCTATGGTTTGAATGTACCCACCAAAACTCATGTTGAAATTTAACTGCCATGTGACAGTATTAAGAGGCAATTAGGTCACGAGAGCTTTGCCCTTGTGAATAGAATAACGCCATTATTGGAACGAGCTCCTGATAAAAGGATAAGTTTGGTCCCACTTCTGTCTCATGTGCATGCTTCCCCACCATGTGATATCTTCTACCATGGGATGACCCTTGCCAGATGCCAGTGCCATGCTTGTGGACTTCCCAGCCTCCAGAACCATGAACCAAATGAACTTCTGGTCTTTATAAATTACCCAGTCTGTGGTATTCTATTATAGCAGCAGAAAATGGACTAAGACAGTTGTTAATCAACGTTTACTGGAAAGTAGGCTGAAATGAACCTCATGTCAAACAGTAGAATGATCAGACAAGATCCTTTCAATGGAATTACTACACAGGCATTTACAATGATAAATATGGTATGTCTTCAAAGACTTGAATGCATGTTTCTAATCCTAGCCTGTTCAAAACAGCAAAGGGAATATGAAAACTACTACTATAAGACTGAAATATTAGATTACATTACAATTAAGAACATCTGGCTAACATTATAAGATGAGAGACAACTAGGTATTCCTCCTCAAGGAAGAACTAATCACCACTTATGTGTACTCTATTAAAGGAAAAAGAAAATCAAACTTCTGTATGAAACTATTGATATACACCAAGGCAACAGTTTCTTCAACAAATTGGAAGAAAAAAAGGATAGAGAGAGAAACTAGTTTTCAAAGAGACTTAAAAGAGATATGCAACCAATTACAATGTATAGAACGTCCCAGGATCCTTATTTAAACACACCTCTAAAATAAAGTATGATCTGAGACAACTGGAAGTTTTAACGCTATTTGATGATATTAAGGAATTATTAACTTTTTATGTAGATAATGGTATTGTGAACTTTCTCATGTACTCATCCTTTTAGAGATTCAGACTAAATTAATTATATATGAAAAGGAGAAATTAAGAACATATGTTCATTCAAAGCAACCATAAAGTAAAAAAGATAACCACGAATTGGGAGAAATTATTTGTAACTCCTAAACTGACAAGGACTAGCACATTCAAATATGTCAAGAACGCCTACAAATTAGTAAGAAAAAAATACAAACAATGCCACAGGGGGAGAAAAATACGCAAAAAACCTGAACAGCCATTCACAAAAAAACAAAGGAAAATAGCTCAAAAATATGCGAAAAGATGTTCAACCTCATTATCAATCAAGGATATTAAAAACCAGGTCAGGCACCGTGGCTCACACCTCTAATCCCAGTACTCTGGGAGGCTAAGGTGGGATGATTGCTTAAGGCCAGGAGTTAGAGGCTAGAGTGAGCTATGTGAGACTGAGCCACTGCACTCCAGCCTGGGCAACAAAGTGAAACCATGTCTTTTAAAAAGCAAAAAACTAACACCATGATGAGGTAACATTTCACACACTATGTAGATTGTCAAAAATTAGTAATCCTGACAAAAACAAGTGCCGGCAAGGATATGAAACTCTTGATGAGACTGTAAATTAATATAACCACTTTAGAAAACAAAGACTTACTTAGAACTCAAACATTTAAAAACTAGACTTTGGACAAAGTACATAAAGCAAAATCTAACCAAGAAAGTTGGGATCATTTGGTTGCTATCTGTAAAGAACTACAAAAATACTCAGACTTCATGCTTCCTTTTTTAAAATCATCTTTAGTAGAAACTTTCAAGGCACAATCCATAAGAATTGCTAGATTTACCAACACTTAAAAAAAAAAAATAGTGTTTGTTGGGCCAGGCAGGGTGGCTCATAATCCTAGCACTTTTGGGAGACCGAGGCAGGAGGATCATTTGAACCCAGGAGTTTGGACCAGCCTGAGCAAAATAGCAACACCCTGTCTCTACAAAAAATTTAAAAAAGAAAAAAATTAGCTGGGCATGGTGGTATGAGCCTGGTAGTCCTAGCTACTTGGGAGGCTGAGGCAGGAGAATTGTTTGAGCACAGGAGTCTGAGGCTGTAGTAAGCTATGATTGTGCCACTGTACTCCAGCCTGGGCAACAGGGTGAGACTGTGTTTCAAAAAAAAAGGCTTGTTACCAATGACAACTGCTTGATAAACATTTGTTAAGCAAAAGAGGGAAAAACATGAAGGAATTATTTTATTACTATATTTAGATGATCCTGAGGAGGATCCAGGAGATATAATAATTGATCCCTTTCTTTCCTTCTCCTGTCATGGCCATGGTCATGCACCACCATTTCAGAAGTCATCACAAGATTAAATCTGCTTAAAATACAGACTCCCAGGCTTCACACCTAGAGATTCTGAGTTAGTATCTCCAGGGTGGAATCCAGTAAATCGTATTTTTTCCCCTTCTATTGTGAAATACACACCTAGAAGGGTGTACACATATGCCATTATTACAGTACATAATGTAAACTCCTGTGTAACTATCACCCAGGTCAAAAATACCACATGGTCAGCAGCACCCGAGAAGCCAGCTGGGCGCACTTTTCACATTTATGTTAATGTGATCAAGGTATATGAATTCCTTTCTTCAACTTTCTATTAGACTCACCCATGTAGTTGAATTGCTCTATTTTGCTTTCACCGATTGCTGTGTTCTATTATATGAACATTCCACCCCAGTGTATATTCAGAAGTCAAACTGATGAGTCATGACAACTGTACACTTTACCAGAAATACCAAACTGTTTTCCAAAGTGATTACAGTAACTTACATTCCCCTACCAGGAGTCAGTATAATTGTTACTTTTTAACAAAAAACCTTAGTGATCTAATGATCTATATTCTTAATCCACAAATTTACTTAACCATTTGAGCTTTTACAAACCCAGCCCTAACAACTTATGAAAGATGCTACACAACATGGCATTAAAACACAACATGGCCTTAAAAAGCATATGATGGCACCAATGCAGCTATGACTGCAGAGGCTCTTGGGCTACATTATGAATTACATTTCCACTGAGTCATGTTTTACCTGTGCATATGACCCCAGAATACCAAGGTATTGGTACTCTCTTGCTGTCATCTTACTGTTTATTGCAACCAATCATCCTTCCCTGCAGTCCTACAGTTTGCTTAAACCTATAACCAAAATACAAACCTGCCAGGGGAAAGAAATACAAAGCAGTAATGTGAGTTTTGGGGGAAAAAAAAATTTTCTTATTTATAAGGGCTATTAGAAAAACAAATACCAAGTTCTTATTGGAAAAGAAAACAATGGCCAATTCCTTCACACCAGAGATTGTTTAATGAGATTTCTATTTAAGTATTTGTTGACTAAGAACAACTCACAGATCTAATGAATCAACTCTATTTAAAATAAAATGGTAATACTTTGTTTATAATTACCTTAAAACAATCAAAAAGATGATCAAGTTGTTCAGGAGAAAAATCCCATGCCAATTTTGCCAGCAGATCATGTACATTCTTCACAATGGCTTCATGTTTCCCCGCCTATTGAAAAACAAAAACAAAGTCATAGCACACTCACTAGAAATTTGAATGATAAGCAGTGTATATTGTTTGCTGACAACTATTAATAAAGTATCCTCATCTCTTTCAATTAACTGTGGTAACATAAGAAAATTTCTAACATTATAAAATGCTTTAGAACTTTCATCCAAAACCTGGCAACTCAACTTCTTGATATACACAGCTAATGTGTACTTTGGCAATGCACACGAACATTCATTACAGTTCATTGAATTTAACATGCCAATTTTAATACTGTAAGTAGGAGAAAAATAAGGCACACTAATGGTATTGTTTCAAAACTGGAACCATAAGCACTCAAAGGCAAAACTATTTTCTTGGTTTCTGTAGACTTAAAAAAGAAAAAAAAAAAAAAAAAAAAAACCCCAAAGCCTTACAACCTAGAACTCAACAATGCTTCCCAGGCACAATCCATACATAGAAAACTGTCATTAAGATAATCAAAAAAATTATACAGTTTCCAGCTCTGAAACCAAAAAGGTTATTAATCCTTCTGAAAGTTATAAATCCTTTGAAATTAATTACATATTATGTATATATAGTCATTACAGGTCTTTATAAATAATCGAGTGACTTAATTTTCCCAACATTTAAGGTTTTCTCTATTAAGTCAATGAAGAAACCAATTATAGATGTCTCATACTCTTTCAACAGACACTACTTATTATTTTTTACTGTTTGCCTCTTATTTAAAACCATCTACAAATTGCCAACCTTTACCAAATACAGTAGATAAGAGAATATTTTTATTTTTAAAATATTACTGGCTATTTCAAAAAGATTACTGGCAGGATTTCTGTAAATATAACAAGCATTTAAATGTACTAGAAGGAATATAAGCCTGCCTCCCATTTCATAATAGCTACTGTATTTCTTCAGTTTTTAGTATCTTTCTTTTAAAAACTAAATAATCACCCCCTTAAATTCCTTACCTGTGCTGCCCAGATATTATCAAGATCCTGTAAGGTAAGAGCTTTTTCCTTGATGACAAAGCGAAGAATCTTCTCTAGCTTTTCTACATACTGTGGTTGATGCAGACTATCTCGCAAGACTATGGATAAGATATTGTTCTGTTGTATCCATTCCTAAATTTAATTCAAAAACTCGTTTCAAAGCAGGAAAACACAGAAGTCTTTTTATAAAAAAAATTATTCACATTACTAAACAATATAAGTAGGAATTCAAAACCACATTTACAAAATATACTAATATGATTATACATTGTTTTAATGGAAAATTAAGAGAAAAATCACAATTTCATAGCACTGTAATTTTGCACATACAGAAATGCTCCATAAATTATAAATATTGAAATCATTAAAAAGATTCTACACCCCAGCATTTACTCAGAAAATTATTTAAGTATAATAATCACCATGGTTTGGGGGGGGGTACAGGACCAATTTTAGAATCTTTTGATCCTTTATACCAGTTCTGCCACAGAATTATGTTTTGACCTTGGGTAAAAAGGCACTCTTTATTTTTGCCTTTATTTATTACCTGATTACCAACTGCTAGCTAGACATTATTACTGCTTATCCATTAGCTCTTTAATCTTCTAAACAATCCTAGTAAAGGATTATCCTATTACAGAAAAGTAAACAGGGTCGTAGTTGTCGGAACTGGAATCTGAATGAAGTCTGCATGCTTCCACAGTCTATTTCTGTAACACTAGGTCCGGATGCTTAACTAGTACATATTTAATATCCATAGCAATAAAATGCTAACACATGATACAAAAAGGTAGTAATACACATTTGTATGATTTTAAAGTATTCTGCTTGAAAATACAAAGTAGTTAGGCCCAAAACGTACTAGAGAAGTACACTTCTCTGCTGATAAAGAGTCAGTTTTTTACTTCTAATCTGTTGCAGATATTTTTTGTAAAATATGGTAAAAATATAGCAATGTCAAATTGTGACAAAAGTTTCTAAACAATTAATGCCATTTTCTGTACTGTGTAGGACTGGTAACAGTTCAAGAACCAGCACCAGTCCTCAGATCACACTTTGAGTAGCTTCTATGCTGGACTTTCCACAAGGCAGACAGGCACATCACATGGGCAAAACCGGATGTCTGCCACCTGATCCCTAACCAGGTCCAATGTCTAAGGCTTCTCCACATATCTTTTATCACACTCCAATCACTGTCTCTTCTATTAAACTGAAGACTCCTTGAAGGCAAGGACAGTTCTTCTACAGGTATCTCCCCAGCAGTGTCATACCATCACTCAAAAAATACCGGTTCCATAACTTAAAGGGCACGCTTATTCATTTAAAAACTACAATGTATGCGAAATATCTAAGGTAAAAATAGTTTTCTAAAATTTCAATGTCAAAATGATGTAAGTGCTCTAAAACTGAAATTCTCAAAATCATGACAAAAACATTAATTTGTATAGATCTTATTGCAGTAATTTTATTTCCCATTTAAAACCTTTAATTGGCAATGGTCAAACAGGCCACTTTATTCTTTAGGTACCAGACACTATCTGATCCATTACCCAGATCACCTCTATCTACTCCATTTCAACCAACTCCCCACCCCCCTCAACAAACTAATAATTACTTTGGAATACCATATTCAACAATAAGTTTATCAAAGATGTGCTAAGCTATCCATATTACAACCAAATAATAAACTATGTTATTACAAAAAGTTCTCAGAATTAAGAGTCGTAAATCAAAACACTTCTCAATTTCAGGGTTTACTTTAAAATCTTATTACTAATTTTAATTAGAGCTATTCTAATTCTTGTCATAAGTAGATTCTAATTCATAAAAAAAAAAAAAAAAAAGACTTACTGCCATTCGTTCAGCTGTGAGCCACTCTTCCTCCTCAGGATTACCATGTCGATGGGTATAGTATGACACACTAGATATAACCTTATTAACTTCATTCAGTGCATTCATCTTCCCATTGAAAGAAGAAATTTGCAATAATCTGTAAGAAAAATTCAGTGGTAAGTATGATTCTAAAAATTCACATAAATAATTATTTCAAGAGAAAAGTATCTTACCTAAGAATCATTTTTAACCTAAATATTTCTAAGTTTTTTACAGTTTCTTCTTGTCCTGGAACCCTTGAAGCTAAATTTTTCAAAGATTTAATAATCATTGAAAGAGCATCATTTTTGGCTTCATTCTTTGCTTCTTTTTTCAGTTCTTCATCAGTTAAGTTTTCTAAAAACTGTGGAACCATTTCTATTATTGGAAGAAAGTACTTTTTCACTGTATGAAGAGTGAGAAACTCATAGCATTGTCCAAATGGTCTGAAATAAGAAAGATACAAAACTCCTGTAATACTTAATTTCTTAAAATCAATTAGGACTAAATTATCAGACTACATTACTTTTAAAAACCCAAGTAATAAGTTTAAGAGGAAATCACACTTGAAAAACTCAATTTTCATCAAGCAAATAAAATAGCAATTTCTATAGTGTACTGAACATTGAATTTAAAATGTAACTTACTTAATAAGGGCTGCAATTATCTGAACATTTAATGCTGATCCATTAATAAAACGATCATGCAAAATCTGGAACCCATTTAAAGTGCCAAATTTGTTGAGAAGATCCACTAGCCAACCCTGCAATACAATTAATGAAAAAACTTAACTTCAATACTTTTAGGGGGAAAAAAATACTATCTTGATTGAAACATACTAAAAATAGTAAATTCAATAAAACAAATTAGTCAAATCATCTTTCAAAAGAGCACAAAATATTACGGTTTTGTTCACAATAATCCCATTGGTGAGATAGAAGCAGCATGTAAGTAGCAAGTATAGATTAGCTCACTGGGGCACAGCAGTTTCTCATACCAATATGGCTAGTGAACAGGAATCAGAAGTCATGCTTCTATTCTAGCAATACCACTATATGAGAATAAATACCTTCTAATTATCTAAAATTATTTTGTATTAAAATAACTTCAAGGAGGTGAAAAGACTATTCTAAAAAGTAAATTAAGAAAATTTGGTAACCTCATAATGAATTCTGAATCCATTTCTTGTTATAGTTGCAAATAATTAAAATTTCCATATAAATACACTAATCTTAAAAGCTTGAACATGAACTGTCGATTATAATAAAAACCCCTGGTATTAATATCTGTTGTTCCTAACTAGAATATGTCCCTAACTGGAACAGTTAGGAACATAATAGCTTATACTTTCACTAACCTATATGAATGCATCCAGTTCTCCTCATCTTAGAAGTAGCACCATGCCACAGTATGGATTATCTTTCAACTTCCTCTTTAAGAAAAAGCAATAACTCAGAGTACACTGCAGCTGGGACAGGCAATAGCTGTATAGCTAAAAGCATGCCTACGTGTAAAAACTTGAATTGAAGGTTATATAGATAAAAGAATCAAATATATCTAGGAATTAAGACAACCTTTTATACCTAGCCTTCTAAAAGGCCACATTTTAGGAGCCACTGAGGTAAAAATAAAGGGGAGAAGAGGCAATTTCTCTAAGAAGTCTTAAGCAAAAATAATTTCTACAACTTGTAAAAAAAATGTCCAGGAAAAGGGGGAAATGCTCAATAAATGCTTATATTTTTAATGTTTGTTTAAAGAGAATATATGGTAGCTAATGGTAGTTTTGATATGGTTTCATGAGAATCAAAATTAACTAAATTCTCTAATAAGTCTTACCATATTTCAATAAGGTCATTATAGTATTTTCCTATCTTTTTATTTGGTCTTAAAAGGCTAATTGAAAGCCATTAAAATTCTGAGTAGTTAACTCACCAGATCCCTTTTGACATTCAGCAATTTTAAGAAAGTACATGCTCATTATGTAATACATTTTTATTCCTTCAGTAACTGGAATGAGATTATTGGACCCATAGATATACTCATTACGTATAATATATAAAATAGCATGTGTGCACACAGGAAAGAAGAACAAGTTAAAGTTCTAAAGTTAGTCTAAAGTTAATCTTTCCATATTTCTTCTGGTGCAACATATGTTTAAACAATTAGGAATACTCAGAGTACTTCAAATTGAGGTGTAGAGTTAACAGACTAGCTTTAGCAGCTGCAAATTAAGAACCTTCCTTATCTGGCTCAAAGCCGTCAAGACTGGCAGAGAAAGACCAGCCACCCTAGAAAGAAAAATTCAAAGTGACCACATAGCCTAGAATTTGCCATAGTCTATAAATGTAGTTTTACCTATACTACATTTCATTATATCATGGTGTCTGCATCCAACCAGGGACATGGTTGAAAATTATGCCAAATATATCACTTTTTAATCAATTTTTTAAAAGCTTATAAAAGACTTGCTTAGCAATTATGATAAAACATAAAATTTTCTGATTCCAGTAGGAAATGAATGAGTAGGTAACTCCACTGAATATGTTTCTCCTTGACTCACAACCAAAATTTGGGTGATATTTTAAAAAATTATACTCTCAAAGGCTCTGAAACACTAAGTACCCTTGCGGTTGCCATACTTTATAAGTTTAACAGCAAGAAGAACTAGGCTTCAAAGATTTAAAAATATTTTCAACCAGCAGTCATCTGAAAAGTCTGTATTTAGCCAGACAGACTAAATTGTTGTTGTTCCTTGTGAGTCTCTTAAGTTATAGATTATTATTGACACACAGAGCAAAAAATAAAGTAAATTTTAAAAAGGCAAGATGGGTATAGATAAAAATTTTGATTTTGAAGACTGCCATTATTTAGGTATTAATATGATCCACTAAAGCAAAAATAAGCCATCTAGTGGTAACAATATGAACTGACAAATATCAGAAAATCTCAGCTCTAAGTTCAATACATTTTGATGATTTCAGCTTCTAACAGAATAAATCAAGCATTGTATATATGACTTCAAATTTTTCTGGCTGGTTAGAAAAAGGAAAATTTAAAAAAAAAATAAAAAGGAAAATTTTCATAAGACTCACAATATTAAAAATGTCTTCCTAAATTCTAAAATTTAAAAGCTATGTAGTTCATTTAACACTTATTTTTAAAAAAGCATAGTTTAGGGGTACATTTTTTAAATGTATGGTCTGTTTACACTAATATAGAAAACTTACATTTATGTACAGAATATACATATTTAAGTGAGATTTGAAAGATACACTATTTTCCTTTTTTACTTTTATAATGTATAATTAGGCATTTTTAGGACATACTTGATTTTGGAGTCAAAATCTTATGTCAACAATGATCATGGCCTTGTAACTCAACACTAGAGTTCCTGGTCAAAGGAAAAATATGGTCTGTTTCATACTAAACCAAATTATAACTATTTCCCAAGAGGTTGGGCAGGAGACAATGGGGACTGACTATACATGGAGAAAGCTAAAAAAAAAAAACCATAAGCACTAAATTAAAATGACACGGAAAAGGCTCCCAGTTCTATATATTTTCATTTAAAGTCTGAAAGCCAATTTCATCGTCAGACTTTAAATATTTAAACAGAAAAACTTAACAGCAGAGAAAAGACAAAACACAGCTTCGGTAAAAAATAAAAAATCCAAAAACAGAAATAAGGCAAAATCCCTTTAACAGTAATATGAAATTACTCTTCTCCCTTGTTAGGAGGTTCAGATCATGGCAGGTTCTGTGGCAGAGCAAAACAGTTTTAATATTTAATTTTGAAAATAACAAACCAACACACTTTTGGTGATCGAGGGTCTGGAGAACGAGCAAAGAGTTCATCTTCAGGCAACTGAACATTTGAGGATACTGATTCACATGGACGTGTACCATTGTAGATATGGAATTTGCAATGAGGATTTAAGGCCATGGCAAGAAGTTCTAGAAGTGGAAACCAGTCCTCGGACAACTTGGCCACACATAGCTCCACCAGGCGATGAGTATTGTTAATAATGCATCTCTGTTACATAAGGGAAAAAGGTGATTTAAGATCAAAACATTCCAATTTCAAACAGAACTATGTTCCCATCTTAATTAGTCATATCCTAGTTAATAATGATCTTTCAAGTTTTCTATACTAATCATTTGAATTATATTGAATTTCACTAATTGGGGGATCAAACTGATTATCAAAAGACAAATTAGCATTTATTTACTTCATAATTTATATGGTATGGCTTACAAAATGAAGTAGGCACCGTAATTTATCTATGCCTGCTCTATGTCCAAAGATGGTTAAATTACTTTTTTTGCCTCTTCGGAATTTGTATACTAGAGGTAGCATTCTAAAATCTAAACAATAGTTCAATTATCCAAGATGGAGTACATCTGCTATCTAAACCTCAATGCAAAACTCTTGATACCACTTCCTAAAGTTTGCATTTTAAAACCTATAAAATTACATACCAAATCAGCTAGGACTGTTATGCTATGGTCATATTTGGGAAATAGTTTGCAGACCACAAAAATAGTTGCTTTACAACTTATGACCATTTCCAAGTATAAACAAGGAACAGACTAATCATAGAATGTTATCAGTCTAAGACACATTTTTTTTTTTTCGCTTTAAGAACTCTGGAATCTGATTCTATCATATAGTCAACGAATGAATTACTATTTTCCTAAACTGAAGGTGTAGAAAGGATTTGTGTCTGCCTCTGGTAGTCACTTGGCAATACTACTGACCTGAGACCACTTTAAATTCTCATTTACCTCAACGCTGACCCTTTGTTGTCCTAGATATATGAGATTCTCCATCTTAGGTGTTTTAGGTGTTTTTCCCTCCTTAATGGTCCATAAAATAGTGGTACATTTTACAATGCATAGCATCATATTTCAATGAAGTGTTGTGACTTGCCTAGGTCACAGGCCACTTGAGAATCCAAGACATAGATTAAACCAAAGTTTTCTAACTCCAAATTTCATGTTCATTCTAAATGACCATGCTGCCTTCAACAGAGACCATAGTTTACAAAAATTATTTTTAAAAGTTTTTCATTTATAGACCCTTTAATTAATGGACCGAATATATACCCAAATATACTACACACACACCCCACCCATAGGCATCGCTATGTAAATCTGATTTTTTAAAGTCAAATGCAAGACTCACATGAATTTCAAACTTCCAGCCACTCACTGCTTCATCTGTAAGGATTTTAGTGAATGATATTGTTAGCCCATCTCGAAAAAATCGCTGACATGCTTCACTTTTAACATCAAGGCCTAAGAAAGAAAAGGGGAGAAAAATCAGTGTAAACTCATATTTCTCTGATTGTCTCACAATGTCCAATATATGAAAAAAGTTAATAAATAATTGGAAACTGTTCACTGACAGCTAAAGAAATGCAGAATACCTTTGGGAAAAAATAGAATTATCATAACAGGTCAAAAAGGTAACTTGATTCAGAAAGAAAAGAATCATCATCTTTAATAAATTTTTAAAAATACTTAATTGTATAAAAGCACATTAAACCTAGTAACATTGGGACTGATTAAATAAAAATGTTACAAATTATAACACTGGACCTCAAACACAAAACGGTTACCAGTACCATGTGATAGGTAAGGAATCTAAATACTTCATAATATTTTACTCCCTAAAACATAAGCCTTAACATAAAAACATTTCATGACTATTTTAAAAATCTTGTTCATAAATCATCCATTTAGCATCAATGTCCTTTACTATAAGTGTTTGATCAAATAAGATAAACTTTGTCTTGTCTTCCCTGTTAGTCTCTTTTTCAATGTCTCAGTATCTGTTTCTTTATATTTTTGCTTAGTTTCGTATTTCAAAAAGGCAACAGAATCATGTGCCTGCAAACACAAAGAATATCCTTTTGTCGTAGTGACAAAACAAAAAACTATTCAATTTGTATAGAAAGTATTATTGGATTCTGATTGTACAAGAGATGACATTTAAACTTTAAAAAATTTGAACCTTGCCTAAAATAACTATTGCCTCAGCAAATACAGGGGAAGGAGGGATACACATCCAAGGAACGTCAATGCTATTAAATGAAATACCATTATCTGTTTTTACCTATCGTTTTACAGTCAGGACTTAACATGCCCAGCACAAAGTTTTCACAAATTTGCTGAATTGGTGAATAAATGTGTAAATGAAAAAAAAAGAAACTGGAGTGGCAGAAAGTAACTATAATCTGATAATGTCTTTTCATAGTTTATTAGATATTTTTACAAGATTAATAAGGCATAAGGACATGTTTTTTAAACAAAAGAGAGATAATTATTTTAAGATAAATGAAATTTTCCCTTGCCATAGAGTGAGACAGACTTAAGTAAGGTATTGAACATGTTAATTTGATAATAATCAATTTCAATTGTGACAGTGCCTATTGTTAGTTCGACACATCCATGGCTAGCCTATTTCTGAAAATGAAATGTTACTGCTTTTAATTTAATCTCCAATGCCTTAAAAAATGAATTGAGAGTTATTACAATAGTTCTCTGCTAAGAGAATTCAACTGCACCTAAAGTAGACCAAAATCATTGGGGAAAAAAAAACCCCATTAATTCCAATATTAAGCTTTACTTCTGGATAACTGAGTAAAACCACCAGATTTCTTTTTATGGCTTAAAAAAAAGGAACCTTATCTTTCAAGTATTTCATTTAGAGAAAAACATACTTTTCTCTTTATCAACAAAAACCAAACGTGTAAGCTAGACAGTTTATTTTTAAAACACATCATTAATGAAACAGTAATTTTCATCTAAAGGGATGATAGATGAAGATTCTACTAGGCACAAAGATCCACATGTCCTGCTTCACTGTCAATTCAATAAAGCAGTCAAAGGGCGAGTATAAATGATTTGTAGATTTACACAGAACATATGGCTCAAGGTAAATATCAAAGGGGGGAAGGAAAGGGCAGATATATCTGAGGTCCACCCATCACCTAATAAAGCACTTACTTGCAAAATATTCTTTCGCGTACATTATTTTCTGTAACAGATCAGACCCTAGGTTAAAAATGTTTTTTGACCTTTGAGTGACAACTCCTTTGCAAATGTGACTAAACAATGGATCTGCTTCTTAGAAATATGAATATAATAAACTTTATGTCTAACTTCAGAGAGTTCACAAAAACCCTTGAAGGCTGTCCTAAGGATATCAGCCCTGCTTGTAAGCCATAGCAAGTGTTTATAATGGAGGAAACAAACCCACCTCATTCACTTCAGAGATAAAGTGAAAGTATATCTAGCAGCACACATTATGGAAAGCATCAACAACTTCTAAGCTTACCTTTTTTACTAAGATCAATAGCAGCTTCTAAAAGCACTTCTAATTCCCCTTTCGGCAAAACTGGAACCACCCATCGAGGCCTAAGAGTTTCAATAAAATAAAAAGATGCTTATTGGTTGTGCACTGAAAGAAGGACTATAAGTGAGTTACTAATTATAATTACTCACCTCTGTGAAAATATTAAATATTAAAACATCATCAAAATATTAAAACAAGGTTAGCAGAATATCTGCTTCGTGGGTCTAAGCACCATCTGTTGTCTGTACAAACAGAATTTTTAAAAACTACTATCTAATGATACAGAAATGAGAGACGGAAGAAAACAAATTTATTTTAATAACTAAGAATATAAAGCTATTATAATAATCAAATATTAATTAGGTATCACAGATGCTTATTGTTAAAATTCATGGGAAAGTGACCTTTCAGGATTCAGATTAGGGGAGAGACTAACCACCCAGGTGGTGCTTTCTCTGGTCCCAGTGGCAGCTCCACCATTTAGGCACCCATTTTTTTCTAGCCCTTCTTCCTTACCACCACCCAACTCACCCACTACTTCTAATCACCCCTTAATCTCTGTACTAAGAGCTGGCAAAATCCCCAAATACTCAGCTACATTTTGATAAAGACACCCCATTACCATATAACCTATTAGAAACAAATGTATACCACCTTTGTCACTCTTTTTACTTACATTAAAAAAACATCATTTGTATTTTTCTTCCCCGCAAGGACTTGCTAATAATATGCAACTTTAGTCCTCTAGTCAGCCTAAAAAGTACTTTACCAATAATCGCCAACCACCTGACAAAAATCAAAAAGGAACAATACAACCTTTTGCTATATTTCTGCTCAACTCCATACAATTTTTGTTTGACTATAATTCACTGTACACCATTACTGTTGGTCAGAATCACACTTAATATATATATTTTCAAGAGACAGGGTCTTGCTATGTTGTCCAGGCTTGGCTCAAACAATCCTCTTGCCTTAGCTGAGACCACTGCACCCAGAGCTTTATATTCTTTTAAATACATCATTAAAAATAATAAATTAATAGGGAAAACACTCAAGATAAATGAAGAAAGCATGTTACAAAATTATAGTGAGAATCCCATATTTGTAGAAAAATCAATACATATATGATAGTAAATACAAAGATAATTTGGAAGAATGTACATACGATTGCTAACAGTAATTTTTGGTTAGAATGTATACACGTAAGGGGGAAATTTATAGAGAAATTTGCCTATATATTTCTGTTTAACAATGCTATATACGTATTACTTACGTATTCAGAATTTTTTTTGTAAAGCATTTCTACATCCCCTGACATTATGTACTTCTTAACAGTGCATAATGCACTTAACAGTATTGACTTATTTTTAGAAAGTGAAATAGAACAAAATAAACTCAGTAAGGCAAGTGCCTATAAAAGTGAGTGTTTTTGTTACTTTCTTTTTCAGGAGTGAGGGGGAAATGTGTCATACTTCCCTAGCACTCACTTGTTGAGCCCACAGCCTGGTGAAGACCACAGCTATATGAATGGGGTTTCCTTGACATGCTCTTCCTTTAGCCTCTTGAAATTTTTTTCTTCCTCTACAAAGAAGCTTAAAGCTTCACTCTCTTGGAGTCTTTCTCTAAATAACTGAAGTGTGCAGCGGTGGGATGGGGATGGGGGAGAAGGACTATTTGTACTACAACTATCAAAAATTATACTGTGAATCACTCCCTGAGATGAAGGTCAATAAAAACCAACAGGTAAGATGGTTAAATGGCTCAGACTAGTCAAGAGTTCACAAGGGGCAGGCCCTGGGGAACTCAATCTTCTCATGACTTGGTTTACCTCAGGGTATCCCAAAATTATTAAAGTCATCCAGCAACCAACATATCAATGACAAAAAACCTTCATAAACTCTCAAAAAGGGAAACTGTATAGTTTTATTTCAGAAATACACCAGCTAGGGTTATCATCATTAATCTGAAATTTTAATTAACATTGTCACTCCCTTTCATTTATTAAATTCATTAAGAACTATGGCTTACAAAGTACTCTGCAGTTATTAAGATATGAAGACTATCAAGGAGGCAGTGGGGTTACTGTGCCATTTCTGTCCACTCTTTCTTTTTTCTTATCCACTACCAGAAACAATGCTGAGAAACTTGGTTGGTTTTCATGTGTGACACACATGTTAAAAAAACAAAACAAAACCAACTTACCTGTTGATCATGTCATCCAATTTTGCCAGGTCAGTATGTGGAAATGCAGGTTCCTCATCTTCAAGCTGCGGTGGGGCATCACCTTGACCTTGTTCATCTGGGGGAGTTGCCGGGGAATTTTCATTGGAAGAATCAGGCGATGAAGTCTTAAGTAAAAATTAAATATTCCAGATTTAAGTTTCTCTAACATATACACAATAATTTAGTAATTCAAAACCAAAGAAGAGTGTTACAATTTTTTTTTTAATTTTGTAAATACAGTTGGCTCTCCATATGCATGGGTTCTGTACCCATGGATTCAACCAACCTTAGATGGAAAATATTTGGAAAAAAATTTCATCTGTACCAAACATGCAGACTTTTTGCTTCTAATTACTCCCCTAAATGATACAGCATAACAACTATTTACATAGCATTTACATTGTATTAGGTATCATAAGTAACCTAGAGATGACAAAGTATATAGCAAGATGTGTATAGGTTATATGCAAATACTACACCATTTTATACCAGGGACTTGAGTATCTGCTGATTTTCTTACTGCAGGGAGGCTCCTGGAGCCCATCCCCCACAGATACCAAGTTTTATAAAAACTTTTATTAAGTTTTGGCCAGGCGTGGTGGCTCACGCCTGTAATCCTAGCACTCTGGGAGGCCGAGGCGGGAGGATCATTTGAGCTCAGGAGTTCAAGACCAACCTGAGCAAGAGTGATACCCCATCTCTACTAAAAAAATTAGAAAGAAATTAGCTGGACAACTAAAAAAAAAATACATACATACATACATACATATATATATATATATATATATATATATATATATATATATATATATATATATATATAAAAATTAGCCGGGCACGGTGGCACATGCCTGTGGTCCCAGCTACTCGGGAGGCTGAGGCAGTAGGATTGCTTGAGCCCAGGAGTTTGAGGTTGCTGTGAGAGCTAGGCTGATGCCATGGCACTCTAGTGCCAGCAACAGAGTGAGACTCTGTCTCAAAAACAAAACAAACAAAAAAAAAGTTTTGTAAGTTTTTACAAAAGATAAAAGTATTGAAAGTTTATGTTGTTTTAGACAATCTCTGTGCTACTGTGCTTTAAAATAATTTAATGCTCAACAACCTAATGAAGTATTCTACTGCCATTTAAAAGATGAGAAAACAAACCCAGTTAGTCGTCCAAGGTCACAGAGATCAAACTCCATAGTAAGGATCTGAAACCGAGTCTATTCTAAAGTTTGTGACAAACTAAATGGTGAACTTTTACCTGAGATGGAGAACACTGTGCAGGTGCCCACAGAGCTAGTCTCAAGACAAAGGAATCTATAGCACAGAATTCAAGTGTCACAAGTCAAATAGAAATATCTGATTTGAAGTACGTAACTTTGAAAGCCTGACCCCCTTTTGTTTTTTGAGACAGAGTCTTGCTCTGTGGCCCTGGGTAGCGTGCAGTGGTGTCATCATAGCTCAATGCAACCTCAAACTCCTGGGCTCAAAGGATCCTCCTGCTTCAGCCTCCTAAGTAGCTGGGACTACAGACTCACGCCACGACACCCAGTTAATTTTTCTATTTTTAGTAGAGAGGGGGCCTCACTCTTGCTCCGGCTGGTCTCGAACTCCTGAGGCTCAAGCAATCCTCCCATCTCAGCCTTCCAGGGTACTAGGATTACAGGTATGAGTCACAGCGCCTGGTCTCTGCCTTATTATTTTTAAACTTCCCTTCCTCTAGTATATATTATTTTACAGATGCTCATAAAAATAAAGGCAAAAATAAAATTCAAAACACCTGTAATATCATACCAACAGATAAGCACGACCACTGACATTTATTTTCTTGCAATCTTTATTTTATGAGCCAAATAAAAACTGTCCATATATATGTATAAATTTTCAATCAATTGGGATTATACCAGCATGTGCCCTTTTCCATTCAATATCTGAGTATTCAATTTTTTAAATTAAGTGTCTTAAAGAAAAAAAAAATCAATGGCCACATAGTATTACACAAATTAAATTTAAGGGACTTTGAGTGTTTTATAATTTTTACTGCTGACAAACATAAAATATGGCTATAATGAATCTTTTCATATATAAATCTTTGAGTTGCAGTTCAATTTTTCCTTAGGATAGGATCTTGGCAATATAATTACTAGAACGGTATAAACAATTTCTTTTAAGGCCACTGACGTACATATTGCCAAACTCCATTCCAGAAAATCTGCACCCTCCTACCAACTGCATCCAAGAGTGTTCATCCCACAGTGCCTTTGCTAAGGCTGTTCCACTTAGCATTGAGTTCTACTACATACTAGAGCCCAAAATTCTCCATGGGAGCACACATTGTAAAAAATTTAGTGAAAAATCTGATTTTAGAAATTCCCTTTATGCCAACATGTAAAAAGTATATCCAAAAAGTGAGTCCTAAGTTGAACCGTGATTCAATTTGGTAGGTTCTTGGTCCAACAGTGTCAGATCTTGCAAAGTAACTAAAACCCTAACATTGCAAAGTAGAGAACAAAGTGATTTGTTTTCTTCCTTTGTTGTTTTAAATTGCTAATCATCTTCAAAAACGTAAAGAACTTTCAGAAGAATATAATGTATATATATATATAATATTAGGCTGCATATCACAAACCCAAGAGCTCTAAAACCCAAGTACCCGTTAAAATAAGGTTAAAGGTTTAATTTTTATCTAAAGCCACGCAAGCCACAAACATTGCAAAAGTTCCATGCACAAGGCAGTTATAAAATGGAAAAGAGACAGGGAAAAATACTGGAACTCTAGTTACTAGCTCCCGGTTTAAAATTAGAACTCTTTGGCAGCCAGCACAAACCTTTGACTACACTATGCTTAAAGAAACCTAAATATTGGCTAACAAATTTATGACACAGGAAAGACTTAACTCTGTCCTAGACCTGTGACCACACTTTAGTATTTATGTCTTAAAAGTGAAAACTAGAGAAGAATTAATAAAGCCGACATACTTATTTGGGGGAGGAAAAAACCCTGACTTGCTCACTTCTCTAAACGGCACGGGGAGAAGAAAGGAAGGGAGTTCTTTTCTACCATACTTGTGAGATAGATAGAATCTAATCTATAACAGCTGGACAATAAGAATTTATTCCCAAATAACAACTATAAGTACTCTTTTGTACTTAAAGTATACTTCAAAGTGTACTTCAGTACACTTTTGCCTAAAAACTTATCCATATAGGTTCTACATAAACACATACTTAACTGTAAGCAGCATTTTTGTGACTCACACAAACACACCTCAGCTAATTTACCCTTACACTGTTTGAGCTATATATCACAAGTTTTAATATTTGTCTTATCATTCAGTTTAATGCTTCCTAATACAAAACTGATATATTAGACAAGAAGGCTGAAATAAATTATCTAAACTTCCATTTCAACAAATAAGAAAAAGAAAAGAAAAGCAAATCCAAAGGAAGTAAAAGGAACAAAGAGACAAGGGTAAAAGCATACAAACGGGGAAGAAGGGAGAAATCAAAGCCAAACAAGCTGGTTTTTTAAGGTTTAATGAAATTGATAAATCCCTAGAAAGACAGATGAGAGAACACAAATTAGCAGTGTCAGAAATGAACAATGACATATTAACCATAGACCTTATAATACTAAAAAGATTTAAAAATAAAAGATATTATAAAAACTTTACCTCAATAAATTTGACAATCTAGATGAAACGGGCAAATTCCTTGAAAAACACTCACCAATAAACACTAAAAATCAGAAAATTCCCCTATTTAAAAAAAAAAATGTTTCATCTGTAATTAAAACCTTTCTACAAATAAAATCCTAGGCCAGATGGTTCCACCAGTAGTCTTCCAAACGATTAATGAAGAAATAACAGAAACCTTACATAAATTCATCCAGAGACCAGAAAAAGAATATTACCCTACAGTTTTGAGGCCAGCATAAAACCTTGATAACAAAATCTACATTAAGCTCTTTGCAAACAGTATTTCAACTGATCCTCGTAACACAATTCAATGAAGTAGTTATACTATTATCCCCACTGTACAGATAAAGAAACTGAGGCTCAGAAGTTATATAACTCATCCAGAGTCATAAGGGTAACATGCCATATTAGTACGAAGCTGAAATTTGAACATTAGCAACACATGACTTGAGTTCATGCTCTTAAAAATTTTATTGTAAATTGATAATTTATAATTATGTATGTTTGTGGAATACAAAGTAATGCTATAATTTCTGATGGGTCCATGCTCTTAACCATAGACCGAATAATTTAAGCTTTCCGTCAGAATTGACACAAGGCTTAAATACTTAATTTCAATAATGAATGGCAGTATAAAACAAATACCAGAAAAAGACAGGCCATGTAGTCAAGGATCACTATCTACAGCACTTCAGTTTTCTTATTACTGTGCAAGACCTATGTTCACTTTTCTTAAACAAAACTTAAAATAATAGTTTTATGGATGCTTCACAAATTATTCAGAACATGCTCCATCATTTAGTATCCCATAATAGACATATCCTAATGTAGCTAATTAGTATCTTCAAGGTCCTACCTGATTCTGTTGGAGGGGGGGCTGAGACTGTCCATCAGGAGCCTGGCCCTGGTTGTCATTCCCTCCGACTGGAGAGCCACGAGTCGTGGCTGTCATACTCGACACAGGGCAAATCTTTGCAATTTTGTCTGCTTATGTAGTTGTCTTGAGAAAAGAAATTATAGTCCACTTATAGAAGATGAAGTACCAGCATTTGTCAGTCTTAAAAAGCTCCAATTCAAGAATAAACCATCTTGCAGAGACCATTGCATAACCTATAAGTAGAAGGGAAAAAAAGTACATTTGTTTTAGATATAAAAAACATGAATTAAGGAACTGTTCGAATTTAGTATCACCAGTGAATCTACTCCAGAGAAAGTGACTATATAAATGAGAGGGGAAAGTAAAAAGCTAAAGTTTCATTAATACTACATTCAACTTAAACTGATAACAGTACACCAACCATTATGCCAAGAAAACATACAAGTATAGACGTATTGTATATGTAATATTTCAGTTTTCTCCTGGAACTGACTCCAAAGACAATTTATCAAGGCACTTACTTAGCTGTCACTTTGATTACATTATAGAATGGTAAAAGTCTTCAGTTCGCTAATGCCTTAAATACAACGTTAAAAGGTACATACTCAAGACATAAAAAACAAACCACCAACACTTTGACATTGGATTTGCAGCCTCCACAATTGTGAGAAAACAAAGTTTTTCTTTGGAAAGAGTTCAAACTATATAGTACTACTCCAATATAACCAAATTTGTCAAGCGATCTCAGCTCTCCATTTTGGCAAGGTTTGGGGCACAGGCACTCCTGGAGTCATGACAGGGCTACAAGCCACAACTGTTTAAGAATGGGACTTATTTGCAACCTGATTAGCAAACGTGTATAGGAGAATGCCACCAAACCCTCAATTCTATATTCATCAGAACTGTGTGCCTCATCTTTAGCTGCACAGTAACATCACATGAAGTGCTTTTAAAAACACTGGCGTCCAGGCTCCTCATTAGATGGAATAAATTATAATGTTGAGTAAGGCCTGGGTACCAGTTCTTTTCAAAAATTCTCCCCCAGTGTTTTTTGTTTGTTTGTTTGTTTTTGAGACAGAATCTCAACTCTGTTGCCTGGGCTAGAGTGGTATGGTGTCAGCCTAGCTCACAGCAACCTCAAACTCCTGGGCTCAAGCGATCCTCCTGCCTCAGCCCTCCCGAGTAGCTGGGACTACAGGCATGCACCACCATGCCTGGCTAAATTTTTCTATATATTTTTAGTTGGCCAATTAATTTCTTTCCATTTTTAGTAGAGATGGGGTCTTGCTCTTGCTGGTTTCGAACTCCTGACCTTGAGTGATCCACCCACCTCGGCCTCCTGCTAGGATTCCAGGCATGAGCCACTGCGCCCAACCTCCCCGAGTGATTGATTCTAATGTGCCACCAGATAAAGAAATTTAACTGATTGGTTATAGATATTTGGTTATAAATAAGGCAACCACACCTCTCATTTTGCCCCAAAAGTTCATATTTACCTAAAATTTAATCAATTAACCCACAGACAGGGTTCTAACTCATTGGCTCTCAGAGACTGAGACTTTCCACAGCATTGCAAAGTTTTGTTTGTAAGTTTTCTAATGATAACCTAGTTTAAGACATTCAAGATCAAATTTACAACATAGTATTTAAAGCATACCTAGGGCTCATTTGTTTCAGTTAATATTAACACCCAAGTATTTACCACCAGATACTTAGGTGAGCAAAGCATCACAAGAAGTTTCCAAGTGTTCTGCCAATAACTCATTTAATTTGATTCTCATACCCGGTTTATGCACTACAGAAGGTAAGTATTATTATCCCCATTTTACGGAATCAAAAATAAGACCCGGCAGAGGCTTGCCCAAGTTACGCAGAGACTACTGTAATTCAGATCTGACTCTAAGACTTTTTCCTCTTCAAGCTCTCTATATTTTCAAAAAGCAAAACGTACCTTTAACCATAGAAAAAGAATAAATTATAGGCAGATTAATGAGGAAAATGCAAACATAACTATAGAAAGTATTAGAGGAATATGTTTAGAACTTGATTAAAACATACACACAAACTAATTTTAAGATATATCCTCTAGGAAAAATTCAGAGGCATGAGAGAGAAGCCTGACAGATTTGTCTATGTAAAAATTGAAAGGCAGAGAAGAAAATATCTGCACTATGTATATCTAAAACATTATAAAATAAGAAAAAGGAAACACTTCAGTAGAAAAACAGGCAAAGGATACAAACAGGAAGTCTCAAAACAATAAATATAAGTGACCAATAAATATATTAAATAACACCTAGTTTTAAAAGAGAGCTTTTCACATGTTAGGCACTGTTTGAAGCACTTTAATCCTCAAATATGTATGTAGTAGGAACTGTTATCATCCCTCCTTACAGATAAAGGAAGCAGAGAGCAAAAGTAAATTACCTGTATCAGTACTAAGTGGCAAAATGGGATTCTAACCTAGGGAGTCCACAGCTCTTAAGGGCTAACAGTATTCTGCCTCTCAACCTCATTAGTAATTGCAAAAATGTAAAATACGAAGCCAAGATTTTGTTTCACTGATCAAATTGGCAAAATAAAAACAAAAAACTTAAGACTGATAACAAGTACTGGTGAGGATAAGAATGAACACAGAAGCTCTTTAATACATAAAGTGAAAAAATAATGAAAAGATATGATTAAGCAGTCTCTCACTTTTGTTTTCCGTTTTATACACGTTAAATTACAAAAACTGTTATATGAAGTAGACAATTTTAAAAATCTCAAGAAATTAGTCTATCATTTTCCTTAGCCAGTTTGGATCTGCTGACAAATTATTTGAATAATTTTGTTTTCCTTAAAAATATCCTCAAAACATCAGCTAACCAACTATCAACTTCATTCTTCTCTGCTTCAAATTCTGATTTCTTCCTCTTGCCCAACCCCTCCCTCCCAACCTGGGCTGGTGATACCATTGTATACCCTTTCCAATGGATGTTTTATTTATCATCATCCCCGCTCAATCTTTTCCTGGATGCCTTTCCCTAGACTGTGCTTGAAAATCACCAATCTCTGCCCTTCCTTTTCCCC
Organism: Lepilemur ruficaudatus; assembly: GCA_963574885.1. Classification (NCBI taxonomy): domain Eukaryota; kingdom Metazoa; phylum Chordata; class Mammalia; order Primates; family Lepilemuridae; genus Lepilemur; species Lepilemur ruficaudatus. The sequence continues at coordinate 54,359 of CAUYRT010108210.1, forward strand.
CAAGTCTTAAGAATGTCTCCACCTCCCCTTTCACTTCTGTCTCTCTCATGACTTGTGTCCAAACTACTAAAAAATTGCCGTAAGCCAGGGGGTTTTGAGGTCTATGGATAGATGTGAAGATTAATTCCTCTAAAAATTACATACAAAGCTTTGCATGTGCACTGAGAGTAGGATGGGAAGAAGGTCTAGTGTTTAGACCACAAATCAGTGCTCTACTGACAAGTCAAATGACTGCTTCTCAGTATTCATCCAATTGCCCTCTTCTTAGCATTAGACACAGTTCCTACTCTACCTTTCAAGAAGAAGAAACCTTCTTGAAACTCTGAACTTCCTTGGCTTATACAATCCTGCATTCCAGGTTTCCTTTCCACTTATTTTCAAAAGGGAGGGGTAAGGTGACAGGTAGCAGAGATGATGGTGATGAGCACTGAAACAGAAGTGAAAACAACCCACTAAAGAGTTGACTCTAAGTCTAGAATTCAGGCAAAACTTGAGGGTCTTGAGCACAGAGCCAATTATTCACAAAAGGGTAGGAGGAAGACAGATTCATTAGCATCACCCCAGGAGTCTGTTTGTAAAATCTCCACCTCCTCCTGAGAGTGAGGGGAGAAGCAGCACACTGTAGTCCCAAATTGGGGGGCGCTGAGGTCCATCAAAATTAAAGTGGTATTCTTTAGGTAAATCTTTACAGTTTATACACAGAATTTGTGGTATGTCGCTATAAATTAAAAAACTGAAGCTCTAAAAAGTTAACTGACTTGACCCAAGCACAGGTAGAAACTAGACATGCCTAGAATTAATTCTATCACCTTGTCCACTAAACCAACACTATATCCCTTTTAAAAGTCTTTCCAGGAAGCAACCCCAGTGTCCATCCATGAAGATATTATGCTAAGTGAAACATGCCAGTCACAAAAGGATTAATATTCTATGCGTCCACTTATTTGTGTACCTAGACTAGTCACACTCGTAGAGACAGAAAATAGAATGGTGGTTGCCAGGAGCGAGGGGGACAAGGACATGGGGAGTTACTGTTTAAGCGGTATAGAGTTTCAGTTTGTGAAGATGAAAAAGTTATGGAAACAGATGGTGGTAAGAAGTACACGATACGAATGTACTTAATGCCACTGAACCAGACACTTAAAAATGGACAAAATGGTAAGTTTTATATATATTTTCTCACAGTCGTATTTTATATATATAGCACTGACTGCTCCTGTACCTTGTAGTTCTTTAGCACTTGGGGATCATTTGAGCTAAAGTAGCTTAAAATTATATTCTTTTTTATGCACAATATCCTTCTATCTGTACGTATTCAAATAACCATCCATCTACAGACAAATCAAAAATATCTGGTAAAAGTCATGGGATAAATTATTCTAGACAAAATAACTTTAGGATAAACGGAGTAAGTGGCAGTGTAAAACCTCTGCCTCAAACAAAACACCTTTCTCTTATACCACAAAACTAAATTATCTTCTGCTTCTTACAGGATATTCAATCAGCAAAGGCTCAAGCTGCTTGCTATCCCTATCTCATACAGCCTCACTTTTCTAGCTCTTGGTTTCTCTGCTTCTTCTGCCTTTGCCAGGTTCTCCTCACTTCTAAATTTCCAGTATGGCTGGGCAGGTATGTCAAGTCTCCACATAGTATATTCTGCTCTTTTCTGCTATTTTTAACAGCCATCTCTAGCACATAAGAATTTGATACCTTTCCCTCAGCATGCTGGGATGGGAGATAAAGAGCAAGAAACAGGTAAGGAGAAATTAGAAATAATTTCTGGATTCAAACAGAACTCTTGTTCAAAATCCCACCTCTGCCACTTACAATCTGCCTATCTTAAATTTAGGCCAGCAACAATCTCTCTCACTCCTTTTCCAGGTCTTTAGAATTGAGATGGTACCCACAAAGAATGTCATGAGAACTACTTTAATAAAAGGTGTTTTACAAATACCTCTCAAATAATGCAAATAATTCTCAAAAAACTGTAATTTTCTTTTCCCTTTTTATAATTTACTGTGCAGGGTTCTTAAATATTTGAAGAATAAATGTGAAAACATTGTTTTCAGATATAATTTGGAAAGGTTTGAGTAGGGTGGAAAACATCACAGACATGCTACAACTACATTATCTAAGAATAACACTGCTACTTTTCTTAATAAATCCCATTCAATACAAGTGGGGGATACAGTTGGAGAATCACACTACTTTATTTGATTTCAAGCAGCAGTCTCACAGCTCTAACAGAGCTTGTTTTCTACATCACAGGGATTTAGGTATACCTAGCAGGGCTAGAACAAGCTTTCTATGCAAACTCAAAGCAGCAGTATCCTGAACCCAACTGAGCAATTCTAATCATTCAAGTCATTTAAAATTTGACACAGAAACAATCACTTCCTACAGGAATGCTCAAATTAAAATTACAATGTAAAAATTTACCACATGAAGTTTTAAGCTTTATTTCATAAAAACAAAAATACTGTATAAACAGAATGCATCTTGAATTTTCTGCAATGCAAAATACAACCAAAATGGTAATTAGATTGCCTCTATGACACACAGCATTTTTTCATATTCAAACTTAGCATCCCAGCATCCTCCATAATGGGAAAAGCATCACCCTTACTTAGATAAAGGCTGGACTGTATTCTCTTAAATAATCTACTCCTCCATAATTTGCAAACTACTCACATTTACTTTCAGTTTTGCAGACCTTAATTTTCCCAGTAGCTTTCAAGTCAGAGGGCCTTAATCCAGAGAAACCCTTCTGGACAAAGAATGGTCCTTTTTAACCCAGTCATGATTCCATCTCTGCTCAAACTTTCCCTGTATTCCAGAATCTCTCTCTTTCTCTCTCCTTTCATACAGCACATTGAAATCCTCTACAGTTCTATATATGATCCTAGTATCCTTAAAGATTTCCTTTTTTTCTAAATTTCTCTCTTCATCCAAATAAAAGATGTTTAAATAAAAACTCAAAGCTCAGTCACTCAAGAAATATGTACTGAGCATCTACAATGGGCCACATATTATTCTAAGCATAGGGGAATATAGAAGTACAAAGTACATCAAGCATCTCTGCTCTTGTGGAACTAACATTACAGACTTACGACAGAGACCATAAACAAGCAATAGCAACTCCAACACCCTACCAAATTATTTCCTTTACTGGACCTCAAAATGACTTGTGTTTCTTAGGAAACAATTTGACAGATCATCTTTAAACTCATATATGGAAATTGACTTATGAATGGTACCTATTCTGGCTTTATCTGCCAAAATCAAGAATTACTTTTCTTCCTTCCAAATGTCTATGTTTAACTGACACCTATAATCCTTGTTTTTCCATTCTTAAGATACTTGACTCACCAGAGGCAAGAGACACCACTGTACAACACAAGCTATACTTAGCCTTCACCATATACTACACCTCACTACTTTTAACATTTTAAACTTTAATTACAACTGTCTTAGGCAAAGTCTGTAAATTATCTTGCAATTAATACATACAGAGGAAAGAAGGCAGAACTTACAGTTGACCCTAGAACCGAGGGAGGGGATGGGAGTGGGGGGGGCGCGGGGAGCCTTAGGGTGTACCAACCCTGCCACGCAGTCAAAAATCCAGGTATATCTTTTGACTCTCCAAAAAATTTAACTATTGATAGCCCCGCTGTTGACAGGACACTTTACCGGTAATAGATGATGAACACATTTGCTAATGTATATGTATTATGCAATATACACTGTATTCTTACAATAAAGATAGAGAAAAGAAAATATTAGGAAAATCATAAGAACAAAATACATTTACAGTACCGTGCTGTATTTATCTGTATGGTAAGTTTGCATCATCTGTTTACAAGATGAACCGTCTGAAATGGTGGACAACCACAGCTGCAGACCTCAATCTATGGTACATATCAAGCAATTCACCTTTTGCTTGTAATGTCATGAATTTTTTCTGCTTCTTGGAAGCACTTCCTGTAGCACTAGCTGCACTTTGTATGGGTCCCATGGTGTTATTCAAAGGATTGCACAAAACACAATGAAAAATACACGAGGACTGTGAGACATCAGTTTTTACTTCAATACGCAATCTACTGGAGAGATAAACTGCAATGCAGAGAGGATTAGCATCACATGACGGTTTAAGAGGATACTCACACTTGAGCTCACCACAACAACAGGAGGCAGCTACGAAATTATTACAATAGTACAGAATATACTAATTAATTTTATGCAGTTACAATTTAATACTGCATATCTTTATATTTGTTTACATTTCTCTTGACGGCAAATGGCACCATGTACTGTCTAAGTTTTGATAAATTTTAACTTTTTATAATAGATTTGTGTATATTTTATGGTAGTAAATAACACAAACTAGTATCTACATGTATTTTATGCATTAATGACATACCTAACTTTAAATTTTGCTATTTCTAGGCTATGTGGCTTGTCTGAGTTTTTTCAAATTGTCAAAATCTCCAAAAAATTTTCTAATATATTTATTGAAAAAAAATCCATGGATAAGTGGACCATACAGTTTGAACCCATGTTGTTCAAGGGTCAATAGTATACTGGTCTCAAATTTAAATGTATAAATAATTTCATTTTTATTATAATCCAATAAGAAGCATCTTTTAAGTAACTACACTTTTTTTCAAAATAACCACCACATTAGAAAGTACGAAAATATTTTTAAGCCAAGAGTACTTTGACCCTTTTATAAATTTTTAATTGGAGCTTCCACTGCTATGGCAGATTCAATACACTTTTAAAGGCAAATGTCTTATGCATTGTTGTCTGAAAGAAAAAGTGTCCCATATAGCAGTTTATCTACTATGACATGAGAAAGGACACTCAGGGTATTGCAGGCTTGACACACTTTTATGGACACATAGAGAAACTGTCAAAACCCAAGGAATGTATGAAGCAGAACACAAAAATATTAATAGTTATTACGTGCAGTTAATTACCTAACAGCTAGACTTCAAGGTTTTTGTTCCTTGTAAGAAAACATACTGAAATGTGAGTGAAAATAATTACTATGGGAATAATATTTATTTATTTTTTTTTTTTGAGACAGAGTCTCACTCTCTTGCCCAGGCTACAGTGCCGTGGCGTCAGCCTAGCTCACAGCAACCTCAAACTCCTGGGCTCAAGCAATCCTTCTGCCTCAGCCTCCCGAGTAGCTGGGACTACAGGCATGCGCCACCATGCCCGGCTAATTTTGTCTATATATATTTTTAGTTGGCCAATTAATTTCTTTCTATTTTTAGTAGAGACAGGGTCTTGCTCTTGCTCAGGCTGGTTTCGAACTCCTGACCTTGAGCAATCCTCCCGACTCGGCCTCCCAGAGTGCTAGGATAATGTGAATAATCTTGACTCTAGTTTTTCAGAAACTTCATTTGCAAACACTGCTATTTATTTTAACTATTTAACTACTGATTACTTGTGACACACCCCACAATCAATTAAACTCAGACACTAAGGTCCATAACCACTCTTGTGGGCAAGCCAAAACAGGTCTCAGCATTTACACTAACAAAGTTTTTCTTCTGTGGACTTGGTTCCATTCCATTCAAAAGTTCTCTGTGGCTCTTTGCCAGTTCTATCTTAATTTGAATGCTACTCTAGAAAAGTTATATGCACTTGTGTATCAGGCACAATAGTAAGTGTTTTATTTGTAGATCCTCACTTAATCATCACAATACCTATCCCATATAGCCATCAGACCAATTTCACAAACATAAACAGAAGCCCAGAGATTAAGCAACCTGAGCTTGTTCAAGATCACAGCAACATCTGTTAAAGCTCTTGGCTCTTCCACTATACCATGAAGGTTCTCTATAGATCCCAAAATACTGATGTTCTCTTTAAATTCAAAGGGGAAGAATTAAGAGGGGAAAAAAGGAGGACAAGGGATCGAGCTTTCTCTTAAAAGCATGGTTATTGTCAGGCCTGCATAACTACCTCCAATTATGTTTTATCCTTTTGGCATTAGAAATCACTATAAGTACTAATATTACTGAATTGCAAAATATACCATATGTCATGGCACTACTTAAAACAATCTTCAAAGACATGGATGAAGATCAAAATATTTCTCTAATGACCTACAAAAGGCCCTCAAACACCCAACTCCCAACCTCATCTTGCAGCTACCCCACCCAAAGCTTATACAAAGTCTAGTTCAATTTGCCTTCTTGTTGCGCCTTCAAAAGGTGCTCCCTCATGCCATCTCTGGGACCTGTGCACAAGCAGTCTGCTTAGTTTTGCCCATACTGATTCACTAGCTCTCAATGCTCCTGACTCAGGATTCATCCTAGGCTCTCAGAGCCGGCTGCACTTTTCTTTTACAGCACCTGTGTAATCTTTCTCCTACTGTAACATAAAAGCTCCACAAGAGCAGAAGCTGTCTATGTCAGCTCTGCTCATCACTGAATCCCAAGGATTCCCTGGCACATAATAGGTGTTTGTCTCAGTCCATGCAGAACATTGTTAACAAAAATACCATAGACTGGCGGGGCGTGGTGGCTCACGCCTGTAATCCTAGCACTCTGGGAGGCCGAGGCGGGTGGATCGCTCAAGGTCAGGAGTTCGAAAAATACCATAGACTGAGTAGCTTGATTACATTTATTTCTCACAGTTCTGACTGGAAGATTAAGTGTCTAGTGAAGGCCCACTTCCTAGTTCATAGACAGCTGCCCTCTCGCTGTACCCTCACATGGCTGAAGGAGCAAGGGAGCTCTCTGGAGTCTCTTTATAAGGGCATTAATACCACTCATGAGGGCTCCACTCTCATGACCCAATCACCTCCCAAAGGTCCCACACCTCCTAATACCATCAATGGAGGTTAAGTTTCAACATATGAATTGGGGGGGGGGGACACATGAAATCCTTAATGGGTTCTCCTCTCCACTTATTACATATACAAGGACATTCACAATCAGCCTTTATTTTTTCAACGTTGTCTCCCATTCCCTGATTTCTATACTATTGCAGCCAGGATGGCATATCTCAAATTTTAAATAAAGTTGTTCTTATTAATAGTGATAACAGCAGGTAACATCTGAGTGTTTGTGTCAGGCACTACTCTAAGCAAGTTTTTTGTTTGTTTTTGTTTTGAGATAGGGTCTTGCTCTGTTGCTCAGACTGGAGTGAAGCAGCACAATCATAGCTCACCGCAGCCTCAAATTCCTAAGCTCAAAGGATCCTCCTGCCTCAGTCTCCCAAGTAGCTGGGACTACAGGCACACACCAAAGCGTCTCTAAGCAAGTTATTTAATCCTCAGAACAACATTATTATCAGCTCCACTTCATGAGTAAAGAAACTGGAGCAGAGAGAGTAGGCTGTCAAAGTTGTAGATCAAGAATTCAAACCAAGAATTCAAACCAGGGGGAAAACCTACCATTAATCTCACCATTATCTCTATCCCCAAGATAAACTGTATCAAAATGTTTTCAATGCAGAAACATGTTTTACAAAATTGGATTTTTCACTTAATCCATAATTCCAAGTATTCTTCTACATCATCATTAATGGCTATATATACCAAGGGATTTTCTAAGACACAATTAGCTACATTCCTAAGAAATATGGCATAATCAAAAATCATGTTACAAAAATTAGTGGTGGTGTGAGCCTGTACTCCCAGCTCCTTGGGAGGCTGAGGCAGGAGGACTGCTTGAGCCCAGGGGTTCAAGGCCAGCCTGGGTAACATAGTAAGACTCCATCTCTGTGGGGTAAATATTATTATTCAATGGGGAAAGTTCATGTTAAGGGGTTTGAAATACACCAAGTTATTTTTAATAGCTGAGTCCACAGCTATAAACCTAAACATCACTAAAGCAATTTTAAAAATGTAGCCTTTGCTCAAGGGCAAAGGCTTTTATTTTCCTAGCTCCACCAGCACTGCCATCATTAGCACGAACTTATCATTCTTATCATACATCATTATGATAAATTATACCCAAAGCCACTCAAGGCAACTACATTAAGCACAGGCTCCCCCCCTCACCCTTGATGCTAGCTCTAGATAGTTTTATATCCAATCAATAATTCTGGTTAATGCAAATGAAGATGTCCAAGTAATCTTTGTTAAATTCAAATATGTTACATTAGCTAAATGCTCATATTTTATTTTCAACACTATTAACACACACTCCCACAGACCCCTAATTTTTCACTAAATCACTGTGTACATTGATGGCTACTTCCTATAACTAGTCATTACAACAGAAGTGCATCTTGCATTCAAAATTCTTTGTAGCCGCAAAAATTTATTCGTTTAGAAATGTTCCATAATTGGCCAAACTCTCTCATTCAAATCTTCTCTATGTACACAATTATGATACTGGAAGCTTTTATATGTACATAAAAGCTTCAGTATTCTTTCCAAGGCATTCTTCAAACATGAATATATTCTCTTTCCTTTTTTCTTTTTGAGACAGAGTCTTATTCTGTTGCCCCGGCTAGAGTGCAGTGGCATCATCATAGCTCACTGCAACCTCCAACTCCTGGGGGCTCAAGTGATCCTCCTGCCCCAGCCTCCTGGAGTTAGCTGGGACTATAGGCACGTACCACCACGCCCAGCTAACTTTTTCCTATTTTTAGTAGAGATGGGCTCTCACTCTTGCTCAGGCTGGTCTCGAACTCCTGAGCTCAAGCAATCCTCCCCCCTCTGCCTACCAAAGTGCTAGGATTACAGGCATGAGCCACCGGGGCACCCAGCCTTAAACACGAATTTTTAAGTGGCTGTGGGCAAGTTGAGTGATTTTAAATTAAAAATGACTTCTGGAATGGTGCCCATCAGCGGCTCTGTAGATGTTCTCCCCAGTGAAACAACCATAACTGGTGAAAATTATTTTTAACAAAAGCAAAAACACTTAAAGCCTCTGGAAAGTGTCCTAAGGGCATGTAGTAAAGGAAGAAACATTTATTCAAGAAAATCAGTAAGAATAGTCTGTGGCATTTGAACCAGCTCAGCAGGAGAGGTTCCATTCCAGCTAAATACAGCCAAGAACACACCTCCCCCCAACCCCCACCCAGCTTCCAGTTGATAGTACCTCCCCAGAAGGGGAAGGCAGCCAGTGTTGCTCATCACCCTCACCCCCAACTTCGAGTTGCAGAGGCTCTATCGATTGGCACCAGTGACTAAGAAGTATGGGGCTCTTTCCTTCCACCTAGAAGCTCAAACCAAGGTGCAGCAGGCCAAGAACAGTGCAGTCCTAATGGCCCTCACCTCACCTCCCTCACAGGATCAAGGTCCCAGAATAGGAGAAACAAGATGAGAAGAACAGAGGCTGTTGCCCCCATCCAGCACCCTGCTCAAGGAGGGGTGTCACTCAGAGAAGTGAGCCACTGCCCCACCCAGTTCTGAAGCAGTGCTGTCAATATTTTACCCAGGGGGAAAGACAGGCCATAAGAACAGAGAATGCTAATGTTCTCTTAAAGTGAACTGACTTTATGTGGAACAGAGTATGGGGAAGTTCAAGCCTGAGGGTGTGTTAGAAAACAATGGAGACCAGGAGAGACCAAGGCAATAAAAAAGAGGCTGAAGCTCCCAGAAACAAGTTAAACCATTCAGCTAGTAGTTTACCAGAAAGATCCAGGGAAAGAGCTAAGAACAACCTTCCTGGGGTCAGAACAAACCTCAGATACTGGCCTCAAAGATTACCCCTGGAAAGCATGAGAATTTAATTGGATCACACTGTGGGGCAATTTATGTCCCAAGGCATCATCTAAAACAATAGAGCAATCAGCCAGCAATTAGTAGAGGCTAACATCTGAATGTGATACCAACTGAGAGAGCATACTTAACAAGGAGATCATAAAAACTCACAAAGCCTAGCTAAAACCACTGTTATCCCAGGATGACTGTGTACATGACTAAGGCTATGCCCTCTGAAGATCAACACCAGGGGCGGGGAAGGAAAGCAGACTTCACTGAAATAGTTCAGCCAGTTAGATAAATAAGCAAATAACAATAAAGCCACTAGGGGTGTGGGGTGGGTGAGGAATCAGTATCCAAAGTTGCTACATTATATGAAAGGTCCAATTTTAACCAAAAAAATTACCAAAATGTGTAAAGATACAGGAATATGTAACCCACATACAAGAATAAAGTAGACAAAAGAAACTGGCTTTAATAGGGTCCAGATATCAGACACAGAAAAGACCTCAAAACAGCTATGCTCAAAAAACTAAAGGAAATGATGTTTAAGAAGTAAAGGCGACGAGCATCATGGCTCGTGTTTGTAATCCCAGCACTTTGGGATGCCGAGGCTGGAGGATCAAGGCATGAGGATCATACCATTGCACTCCATCCTGGGCAATAGAATGAGACCCTGTCTCAAAAAAAAAAACCAAAAAAACAAAAAACCATCAATAAAGAGATAGAAATTAACAAAAAAGAACCAAATAGAAATTCTGGAGTTGAAAAGTACAATAACAAAAGAAAAACTCACTAAAGTGGTTCAACAGCAGATTAGCTGTCAGAACAAAGAATCAGCAAAATTGAAGACAGATTGTTAGATTAAGCAATCTGAAGAATACAGAGAAAAAATGAGCAAAGCTGCTGAGAAATATGTGACACAAACAAGCATACCAACATATATATGTAATGAGAGTCGCCGGAGGAGAAAGGAAAAGATATTTGAAGAAATTATGGTCTAAAAACCTTCCCCAAATGCAATGAAAACCATTATTCCACACAGCCAAGAAGCTCAACAAACTCCAAGTAGTATAAATGTAGAGATCTAGACTGAGAAGCATCATAATCAAACTGTAAAAAGCCAAATATAAAGAAAATCTTGAAAGCAGCAAGAAGCAAACCACATACAAAGGATCTTCAATAAGACTAACAGCTGATTTCTCATCAGAAAACATGGGAGGCCAGAAGACAGTGGGATAACATATTCAAAGCGCTGAAAGGGCAGAAAAAAAAGCCAACCGAACTCTTTCTGAAATGAAGTTAGAAATCAACTTCCGGCATGACAGCATGAGAAGTTTGGCAGACATGATCCCCAGTGAAAGAGCACTGGTAAATGCAAATACGTAACTATAAAACAGAGTATGAATGCATACTTATTCTCCTTTCTTAACTGATTTAAAATGCATTGTATAAAACAGTATGTATATAATGCATTGTCAGGCCTATTACATACAGAAATAGGCTTCCAAGTTAACAGCATGAATTAACTCAAAATGGATCAAAGATAAGATCAAAAGCTACAGAATTCACACAAGAAAATGGGCAAATCTTAATGACCTATAACTTGGCAGTGGATTCTTATAACACCAAAAGCAGGAGGAACAAAAGAAATAGCACTTTAAAAATTGGACTTTATCAAAATTAACAACTTTTGTGCTTCAAAGGGTATTGTAAACGCAATAAAAAGACAACTAAAAAACAGAAGAAAAAATTTACAAATCATGTTATCTAATAAGGGACTTGAATGTAGAATATACAAAGAATTCATTCAATCCAATAATAAAAAGATAAACTAAAAAGGCAGCATAGGATAGGAATAAGCCTTTCTCTAAAGATATGCAAATGGCCAATAATCAATATCACTGGCTGTGAGGGAAATGCAAATAAAAACCACAATGAATTACCACTTCACATCTATTACGAGGGATATAATCAAAAAGGCAGAAAATACCAAGTGCTACTGGGCATGCTGGCATACACCTCTAGTTCCAGCTACTCTGGAGGCTAGGCAGGAGGATCACTTGGGTCTCGAAGGAGTTCTGGGCTGCAGTGTGCTATGCCCATCGGGTACGAACTAACTTGGGCATCCTCCCGCCTCAATCCTCCTGCTACAGCATCCCAAAGTGCTAGAATTACAGATTACAGGTGTGAGCCTGGCACCCAGCCCCTTTCCTTCTCTAAATATCGTTTCCTTTAGTTTTTTGAACATAGCTACTTTGAGGTCTTTGCTATGTCTGATATCTGGTCCACAACTTAAGGACCACCAGGTTGCTTAAGGAGGGGAGAACTGGCCTAAGTTGGAAATTAAGCAGGTTGAAACAACTGTGCTGATCAGCAGTGGGATTGTGCCTGGGAACAGCCACTGCACTCCAGCAGGGGAGGGGAGGGGAGGAAGGAAATAACAAGTGTCCACAAGGATGGGGAGAAATTGGGACCCTTGTGCATTGCTGGTGGGAATGTAAAATGGTGCAGCTGTTGTGGAAAATGGTATGGAGATTCCCCAAAAATTTAAACATAGAATTTATCATATGATACAACAATTCCACTTTTGGGCATATACCCAAAAGAACTGAAAAAAGAGACTTGAACAAATATTTGTACACACATGTTCATAAGCAGCATTATTCACAAAAGCCAAAATGTGAAAGCAACTTAAGTTTCCACCGACAAATGAATGGGTAAATAAAATGTGGTATACACAAACAGAATATTATTCAGCTTTAAAAAGAAATTTTGACATGCTACAACATGGATGAACCTTGAGGGCACCATGTTAACTGAAATAAGCCAGTAACAAAATGACAAACACTGTATGATTCCACATATACGAGGTACCTAGAGTCATCAAATTCACAGAAAGTAGAACAGTGGTTGCCAGTTTTCCTCCAACACATTAATGTTTTGCACCCACAAGTAACAGAAGTTTAATGTAGCATGGGGGTGGCGAAGGTTACAGATCTGGACCAGATGCCCATCACCCCCACATTATTCTTCTTGGCTTAGTTTGGCCAAATGCTCTATCTCAGAAGTATTTACGAAGTGCCACCTGATCTTTATGTATCGAAGCCTTGTCTGCTTAACTCAGTAACCTCAACCCTTCCTAATACCTTCCCCCTTTCATCAGGTTACCTTTTTTCAAGTCCTATATTTACTACAGTTTGTCAGAATTTAGGATCTTTTAACATGCTGTTTATTTTACTAGAATTGTTATTGTTTTGTTAATGCTCTAATTACAAAGTAGCATAGCTTTTAAGTAGTAAATTTGCTTTTAATCCCATTTTTCATATAAATGGTTATTTTTTGGTACATGACTTTGTAGAACATGAGGTTTTTCAACAATGCATATACCACAATATAACAGGCTGACAACAGATAATGTCCAATTTTCCAAGTATCATTTTTTTTCCTCTCAAAACGGCTAATACCTCCAGAGATTGTTGGAAAGCTTTAAGAGGAGAAAGTATGTGAAGTGTCAAGCACACAGAAAGGACCCAGTAAACAGTAGGTGTTTTAACAAGTGCTGGCCATTTCTCTTTTGAAATTCTGATTAGATTATTATCCACTCTTGACAATTCTTATTTTGAACCTTCAGGGGCTCCCTATGAACAAAATCTCCCAACTAACCTAGAGGAAAATTATTCTCCCAACTATAAATTACCAGAATTTTCTACTCCTCATATACACATCACATTGCTCGGATTGATTTTTAAATTAAACAGCCTCAGTTTTACTGATATAACTGTTTTTATTATTTTACTGCATTAACACAGAATCCTACCATATTTTAAAATTATTTTGACCTTTCTAAAAAAGTATGTTTCAAGTCAAAGATCTTCTACCCTCTGTAAGACAATTCATAGCACAGTATTCCTATCAAAATTTGTGCTGCTCTAAAGAAAATATGACAGTAGACAAAACTGGTAACAAGATGACAAAATTGTGTCGTGCTCACATAACTTACTGAGTGAAAAAATGAACAAATGAGATACCCTTTTAGGCAGAAATTGTAAGTATCTCTCCTGTTTAATAGAAAAATAACCTAGTAAAATAAATGTGGAACTACAATCCCAATTCCAGTCATCTGACTCCAAGTGCCAGGTTTCTATCAACAATACTAATCTAGCTCAAGTTTGATAATTCTGGTTCTACCTTAATAGAATTTTTTAAAAACTAAGTACTTTCTATTTTAATGTTGCTTAAATATACACAGAAATAAAATTAGAATTAAACTCCTTATGCCTGTTGCTCTTATATAACTATAAAATCAAAATAAGTTTATAAACTAAATACAAATAAAACTACTAATGTTAGTATGTGACAGATGGCAGGGTATTACAAAATGTTGAGGTATGGGTTCCTTTGAGTTTTGCATGGCTATACCACTACCATCACATGCCATGTCAGGAGGTTTCACTCTCCTGCTTCTACTTGAATTATTACACCACTCTTGTACACATAGTGTGCTGTGACATCGTTTGCCCTTGGCACCAATAGATCATTCATGTGTTGAGTTTGCATCTGTTGTTCTCATTATCTCACAAATCAAATGGTACAACTGAGCACCAAGACTAGAACCTTGCAGGGAAAGGGGGAGGGGTGCTCAAAGAATATTAATAAATGGAAATTAACTGCTCCAAATACAGGAAATTCAACATCTCATCTCCTCTTGGATATTTTCTGTTACAATCTTGGGAAGCCCACTGCTGTCAGCAGAAAGGTCTTTTTCTTTCTTTTACTGAGTCAAAAATCTATTTTCCTTGTCAGTGTATCTACTGGTTACAGTTCTGACCCTTGGAACAAAAACTTAGTACTCACCATCTACTGTATTTTAAGCCTTCAAAATACTGAAATTTATGGTGTTCATAACCCCCAGGTCTCTTTTCAAGAGAAAAACATAATTTTGCTGAAGTTTCTTATTTATTAAATCCTTACGAAAGGTGAAGTCCCAATAAATTCCAGTCACCAAACAGATTAGCCAGTAAGTGAACAATGTTGACTTAAAATATTAGACTCAAATCACATACCAAATGTCACAGAAGGTATGCCTATTTATCAGTCTATTCTTTGTTGAAATGACAGGCTAAGATAAACAACTCAAAGTTACCTGTTAGCAGCTTTTGCCAATCTTTGTCAAAATTATTTAGAAGTTACTAATCCCATCATGAAATGCTGACCCAATAATAAAAACAAAGACCTCATTTCACTGAGTCAACATTTTAGGCAAGTAAATTATTAATAATCAACTTTTTTTTATTTTTTAAAGAGACGGGGTCTCGCTCTGTCTCCCAGGCTAGAGTGCAGTGGGCATCATCATAGGTCGAGCTCACTGCAACCTCAAACTCCTGGGCTTAAGTGACCCTCCCACCTCAGCCTCCAAAAGTGCTAGGATTACAGGCTTGAGCCTAATTGACATTTTTTATGTGCCTCTCGTGGGTGCTCTTTTTGCCTGGATCTTCCACAACTAGATTGGCTAAATTACAAATGCAGAGGAGTAAAGAATCTGAAAAAAGAAGCCAAAGAATTTCAAATTCCTTTTAGTCAATGAGATTATCTAAACTATATTTTAAATTATATGTAATGGTTTTTTAAATAGCCTTGAATTATCACATGACATACAAATCGTCCATTTAAAGTGTACAGTTCAATGGTTTTTAGTATAGTCACAGGCGTACAATTATCACCACAATCAATTTCATATTTTCCTCACCCCCAAAAGATACCCTATACCCATTAATAGCAGTCACTCCCCATCCCCTCCAACCTCCCCTCAGCCCCAAGCTAATCTATTTTCAATCTCTACAGATTTGCCTATTCAGGACATTTCATGTAAATGGTATCACACAGTATGAAGTCTTTGGTGACTGGTTTCTTCCACTAAAGAATGTTTTCAAAGTCCATCCAAGTTGTAGCATATATCAGTACTTCATTTCTTTTTATTGCCAAATAATTTTCCATTGTATGGTCTACATCTTATTCATGCATTCATCACTTGATGGACATTTGGGTTGTTTCTGTAATAGAATTTTATACACATAAATTTCATTAAGAGAGATCTAAGAGAAAAAGGATCCTCTAAAGTCTTTGTCTTTACACAATTAATTCTAAAGGCTCAAACAACACCATGAAGGCTAATACTCAAATCAAAAAAGAAAAATCAGGCCGGGCGCAGTGGCTCACGCCTGTAATCCTAGCACTCTGGAAGGCCGAGGTGGGCGGATCGCTCAAGGCCAGGAGTTCAAAACCAGCCTGAGCAAGAGGGAGACCCCGTCTGTACTATAAATAGAAAGAAATTAATTGGCCAACTAAAAATATATAGAAAAAATTAGCCGGGCATGGTGGCGCATGCCTGTAGTGCCAGCTACTTGGGAGGCTGAGGCAGTAGGATCGCTGGAGCCCAGGAGTTTGAGGTTGCTGTGAGCTAGGTTAACGCCACAGCACTCACTCTAGCCCGGGCAACTGAGTGAGACTCTGTCTCAAAAAAAAAAAAAAAAGAAAAAGAAAAATCAAAAGTGGAAGTTATACCATGTCTCTAAAAATAAATTTTTTTAAAGAATGCAACATTGAAGCAAAAATGAAAACTGAACATTAAAATTTTTAAATGTAGTGTACAAAATAAAAAAAATTTAAATTCAATTGTGGTACTTTCTCCCCAATTATATTACAGACTACTGTTAAAGAGACCAGAACTCAGCAAATTTTTTTTGACAGACTTTCACACATGAAATTAGGAGCAGAAACGCTAAAGGAAAGGGATCCTCATCTTTTAAATGGGAGATCTGCATGCCAAGGGCCTTTCTAGCTGTGTTTTATGAAAGAGCAAATAATGCCTGTGTGCCACTGGCAAATGCGAGGCAAAAGGAGGAAAAATTAATAACGAAGAAAATGCGAACAAACTAAGACACAAAGAGAAAAGATTGAAAGAGCTTATATGCAGTACAGAGCTTATTCACTCAGACATTACATAGTGTAGTAAAGTAAAGATCGAATTTGCCTTTGCTCAAATTCCTGCTCTGCCACTTAACTAGGCACACAAGCTACACAAGTTTACATCATCTGTGCCTTGGTTTACTTATACATAAAATGGAGGTAGTAATATCTACCTTTTAGGACTATTGTGAGAATATAAAGAATTTATGCATGTGAAGCAATTTAATAGCTCCTATATTAGCTATTGTTATCTGTGAGGTTTACAAAGTAGAAGAGAATTATCTTAAGAAGCAAATTATTAATAAAAACCTATAATTTACAATAGAGGAGCACAATGTGAGCACCAAGGGAAAAAAACATCTAAATCTGGGATCTACTGGAATATTTAAGATGAAATGCTGTCTAAGATTTGCTTCAAAATGAAAGGTGTAGGTAACAACGATTAGCCGTAAGTTGAAGCTGGTTGATGGGCATATGAAGTTTATCTACATCAATGTATGTTTGATTTTTCCTTAATGAAAAGCTTGGTGGGCTGGGCACAGTGGGGCTCACACCTGTAATCCTAGCACTCTGGGGGGCCAAGGTGGGGGGGACATCACTTGAACTCAGGAGCTTGAGACCAGCCTGAGCAAGAGTAAGACCCCGTCTCTACTAAACACAGAAAAATTAGGCAGGCATGGTGGCACGCACCTGCAGTCCCCGCTACATGGGAGGCTGAGGCAGGAGGATGGCTTGAGCCCAGGAGTTTAAGGTTGCAGTGAGCTATGACGACACCACTGCACTCTACCCAGGACAAGAGAGACTTGGTCTTAAAAAAAAAAAAAAAAAAAGGCTTGGAAAAGGGGTAAAATAAATTAGATGAGGGTGTACAGAGTATCTACTAAAGGCTTTTCAGAAGAGGTAACATTTTAGCTGTATCTTGAAAAACAAGTAGTAGGCCAAGTAAATGTGCGTAGGAATGGGGGAGAGAAAAGATGCAAGGAACAGTATGGAACAGCCTAATGCAATCAATGGAACAGTAGTTCCAAACAGCTGTATCAAAAGACCAGCACCAATCACCTCAAGTACCACGGACTGGCATATATAACCTGGTTTCTCCTATCTCTGCCCCTACATGTTAAATTTAAACAAAGAAAATTTGGCTATACAAAAAGTTCACTGATAACTAAAACATGAAATCATTTTAAAACAAATTAAATATTCTTAAGGGTATCTCTATTCTTACCCATTCCCTAAAACATTTACATAGGTAAAATCTGGCTAAATAATTAGAGATTGTGGTGGGAAAAAAAAAGTCTATGAAAGAGATAATTTGTCTTGGTGACATTATTTAATACCCACTCTGTGCCAAGCTCTAAAAAGATAAAACAGTAAATAAGACTCAGTTTCTGCCCTTAAGGAATTTACAAACCTAGGGTTTCCCCAAAAAAGCAGTATAGCAAGTAAATTCTTTAAGATGTATTTCACGAGTATGAATTTCACACAAAAAAATAATAGTTTAGACATTTACTGGGATACAGAAGAAAGTTCTGAACAGTGGAACAAATGCAGAATTAAATAATTTCTACAAGGCCTTATTTTAGTTTGAAGTATTGAATCTCTTAATAACAAAGATCTTCTCAAACATATCCCAAAGCTAAACATGCATAATTTTGTAAATTATCCTGAATTTTTAACCCCCTTGTCACTAATAAATCAATCAAGTTCATTTTTAAAAGTCTCTTATTTCAGAGAATTCCCTCAACTGGTGATGCTGTGCTACAAGGGACTTTAAGCTGACTACTGGCCAAGCTTCAAATTTTGTAGGTAAGCAAGGGTTAAACAGCCAAATGACCAATAGGCATATGAAAATGTTCTGAACATCTTAAGATACAGACAAATACAAATTTAAGCCATCATTAGATATCCCTAAATCCACCACCAAAATGGCTACAATTAGAAAGGACTGACAATACTTAGTATTAATAAAGAGTGACACAACCTACCTTTTAGGATTGTTGTGTGGGAGTTTAAACTGGTACAACTGATTACTTGGAAAATGTGTCTGGCACTATCTACTAAAGCTAAACACATATACACACTATAAACCAGCAATTCCACTC
Organism: Lepilemur ruficaudatus; assembly: GCA_963574885.1. Taxonomy (NCBI): domain Eukaryota; kingdom Metazoa; phylum Chordata; class Mammalia; order Primates; family Lepilemuridae; genus Lepilemur; species Lepilemur ruficaudatus. Next base: position 73,106 of record CAUYRT010108210.1, read on the forward strand.
CTCGGTATGTACCAAAAGACCACAAAAATACATGTGCAAAAATATTCATGGCAATACTCTATATTGTTGAAAACACTTGTGAACAATCTGAACGTCTACCGATAAGAATGGATAAATCATGGCAAATTTCAATGTAATACCACACAGTAATAAATTAGTGAAATCATGTAGTGAGCAAAAGCAGCCAGACACAAGAGTTCATAGTATAGGCCAGGCGCGGTGGCTCGCGCCTGTAATCCTAGCACTTCGGGAGGCGGGCAGATTGCTCAAGGTCAGGAGTTTGAAACCAGCCTGAGCAAGAAGAGCAAGACCCTGTCTCTACCAAAAATAGAAAGAAATTAATTGGCCAACTAAAAATATATAGAAAAAATTAGCTGGGCATGGTGGCGCATGCCTGTAGTCCCAGCTACTCGGGAGGCTGAGGCAGAAGGATTGCTTGAGCCCAGGAGTTTGAGGTTGCTGTG